>JBBPSD010000572.1:608-21069 GCA_038093415.1 Xerocomellus chrysenteron | reverse complement strand
CGAAGGGGATACCCTTTCGTGTCAGTCCGACTAGCGGTCTAGCGATAGCAGCGAAATTTCGGATAAAAATCCGAAGCACGCCGCAGGTCCCTAAGAACCCGCGAACTTGCGTCAGGTTCTCGCACTCTGGCCAATCCCTGATCTTCTGGATTTTAGCCTCGTGCGGAACCTGACCTTCGGAGGTGCACTTGTGACCAACAATGGTGGCGTCCGGAGCAGCGAGGACGAATTTCTTAGCTGAAACGGTTGCATTAACGTTTTGGAGGCGTTGGAGGATTCTGTGGACAACGGTGTGATGTTTCCAGATAAATAACCTGATGCCTAGATTCTCCGGTATCGTCTCGTATGAGCTGTCCGGTCTTTGGTACCGGGACGTCTCGGACTTCACCAGGAGGTCATCGATGAATGGCATGGTATGGTGTGGTATCTCGTCCTGGAGAATGAATGCCATATCGCCCTGGTAGATCTGGACAGCGTTAGTATGTCCCATCGGTAGGATGGTAAGACGATGCGGTCCGAGCGGACTATTAAACATAGTCATATCTCGGGAGTCCACGTGTAACGGACGTTGGTCATATCCGGCGAATAAGTCCATCATGCCATAGACCGCGTACCCGCCGAACGACTCGGCTAGGTGCTCTACAAAGGGAGGGACTAAAGAATCCCGAATGGTGACAGCGTTGAGGGGCTGAAGGTCGTGCATGAGCCGAAGCGTCTTACCGTCCTGTTTGAGCACGCAGAACCAGTGTGACCAGTATGCTGCGGCGGACGGTTCGTACACACCGGAGGCGATACGGTCTTTGATAATCTGTATGGCTTGATCCCAGGACGAATGCGGGATAGGAATGTTTCGGAGTATCCATGGTGTATGAGGAACAGTAGGTATCTTGACCGGTGGAAAATACTGATCGTCTAATTGGCTGCGTTCGGTAGCGGTCCATGCAAAAGCGGTCTCATGATTGAGAACCATCCACCGGACTAACTTGACCTCTTCGGGCCACAGCCATTGGGCCGGGTCGAGGTCAAGCGCATCGGCGCGTTCCTGTGTGAATCTTTGTCCGGGGACGAAATCCGGGGGGTTAGTTGGTAAGGTTATAAGACCAGCCAGAGGGTCGTCAGGTAACCGGCGGAGTACACGGTACTCCTCCTCGAGAGGAGCCAGTACCGGCCGGACCTTTTTGGCTACGGGCTTGTAAGCGAGTGAGTGAGAAGTAAAATCAAAAGAATAGGTATCGAGAAGGGCAGAAACGTGAGATGGAGAAAGAGCCGATTGAGTAGAAGAGAGGAACGGATATGCCGAGGACGGCGCAGGCCCTCGGTCTAACGATGCCGAAACGGAAAAAGAAGCGGACGAGGTGGGAGAATAGTTCAAATGGGGCTCTCCCCGACCTTTCGGTGGATCATCGATGTCTAAAAACCCATTTCAACGACGGACTGGTGACTAGAACAAAATAGTCCGCGTCGGCAATGCGGACATCCTTCGGTCCAAGCTCGAGTGGGTAACTTGTACGCCTTTCCCGAGTTGGGGTCACGAAGTGTGATTGTCTGAGAGCCGTCCGGAAAGTCTTCAGTAGAAGCGCTGAGTAAACAATGGAAGGGTCGTCCGAGCAATAAGTCAAAATTAGCTCTTGGAACTACCTGGACCTGTAAGCAAATCTCGCCGGCACCGAAGTCCAGGCGGAGATTTTCAACAATGCCGAGAGTAGACTTGGTACTGGTGTTGGCGTTAGACATCGTCATTACATGGTCGGACCGAACCGGTAGACCGAGGTCTTCCCATACCCGCTTGGGCATGGCAACTATCTCGGAGCCCGAGTCAAGGACTCCAAGGATAGACCGACCGGTTCCGACAATCTTTGCTTCAAGAGACCGAAGCGGCACTGAGTGGTGCGCCACGATTAGTCCATCGTCACTTCAGTGCACGCGATCACTGAAGGCCCGGTCTACCTCGCCGGGGTCACGTCCAGCGAGCTCATTGACCTGTACGGTGTTAGTGGAGACAGGGATACGCTTTGCCATTGATAAATCCTTGAGTTGCTTGCGGACTTCGGGAGCCACTGCAATGAGCTCTCGAACCGGAACCGGCATGGTGGTTGCGAGAACTCGATCTAAGAGGCACTTCGGAGCGGTCTCGTCTTCGAGAGGGAACAAATATCTAAATTGTCCTTGGGGGTTGAAGGAGGAGGTGTTAGCGGAATCATTTTGAAACGGAATAGAGGTAGATGGTGGCGTCGAAGAGGGGGGTCTGTTTGCTACTGGAGCAGGGACTTTTGGAGGAGTCGCCGACTTAGACCGCATGGCCTCGATCGCTGGCGAGACGACTTCCTCGGCCACTGACGCAGCCCGAGGACCTGGATGACCGGTCTTTCAAGCCGGCATCTCAATGCCATTGAATTGGACTCGCTTCCCTTTGTCCTTCCTATCAGCCTGGAAAGCGGCCCAAGCGTTGGCGATGTACGCCTGAAAATCCGGATCAGCCAAAGCAGGGTCCGACTCTTCGTCCGAATCCTGGTTGACAGGAGCCATGAAGACCGAAGGTTCGATGTCTAGAATGGCGTCGGTAGTTGAGTTGGTGACTGAAAATATGCCAGAAGTGACAACAGAAGAAGGGGGTGCTGGCACCAAGGCAGGTAACCAGTCTAAGCATTCGCGGAGGCAACGAGTACCCTGAACGCGTGGAATGCGCCGGCCGTCTGGAAGATACAGACGACCGTCAGTACCTCGGCTGGCCTTCCCAACCTGGATATAGCCTTCTACGAGGGGGCAACTCCCCATAAAATGGGAGGGATCAGCGCAGAATGCGCAGTCCCGACGGGCGGTATGTTGGAGGTTAATCTGCTCTTGCTTGACAGCCGCAGCAATGGTAGGTGTAGCAGTTCGCAGAGCGACCGGGGTGGGAACTAGCGCTGCCCATGCCAGGTAGTATGGCTGGGCAGTAGGCATGCCGGCCACTGGTGCAGGTAGAAGAGGGAGAAGGGCAGAACTGGTAAGGAGGAATTGAGTAGCCTCAACGATGTCGGTGATAGAATAAGGGTTGGAAGGATGATGAGTGGATTTGGTGATGAGCAGGCGTTGGCGGACTTGAGTCTCAAGGTCGGCTGGCAGACCGGATAGGAACAATGCTTCTCGGTCTAAGTCCGAGAGTTTTCGGCTGTTGATGAGGATACGGGCAATCTTCAGAAACTTGTGCTGATATTCACCGAGATCTTCTAAGGTGCGCATCGGTTTGGCCTGAAACTCCTGGACCAAATACTGGATATTGGCCTGACAGTATCAGTTGGTGCCTTTGCAACTGGGGTACAACTTCTTGACCGCCTGGGCGAAGTTTTCCCAGTCCGGTGGGTTAGCGGCGACCTCATCTAGAAGCTCCCAACCTTCCGCCTCTTTGAGGTCAGCATACCTGATAGTGGCACGGATCTTCTCTAAGTCTGTGATACCGGCCGCTGTGCCGAGTATGTCGACATCCTCGAGGAAGTGCAGCAATAAGGCCGGGGTCTTTCCATCAAACTTCGGAGCATTCTGGGTACTGTGGAGCGGTATCTGAGGGGCAGGGTTAGCCATAGGACAATTTTGAACAGGAAGATTCTGAGTGTTAGTAGGTTGTGCAGGAGGAGGAATAATGGGAGGAATAATAATATTAGACGGTGTGGACGTTGGTCCAAGATGAAGGGCAGCAGCCGTCGGCGGTTGAGCTAGGGCCGGAGGGTTTTCCTGTGAGCCTGAGTTAGTCTGAAATGATAGACCAGAGGGGTCAAGAAGGTAGGAGAGCAATGGGGAAGTAGAAACTGATGATGAGGGTGATGGCGAGGATGAAGACGACCAAGACTCCTGACTTGGAGTGAGAGGAGAGAGAGGAGAAGAAAAATGGGAGGTGAGGTGTGACTCCTCATTCCGTCGTCGTGGAGTCAAGTGGATATACGCTCCGGGCACGAAGTCGCCTAGATTGACAGCTGACAGGTCAAATTCATCGTCTGGCAACAGACTGAGGTCCAACCCAGAGACCTCAGGAAGATCAGACCGATTGTGACAGGCATCAATAGATGCGACCGGCCGAAAGAGAGGTGAGTCGTCAGGGCTGATCTGTAAGGTTCAGAACTGCTGAAGAAGATTTTCTAATTCTTGGCATTGTGTGGTCGGCCGAAGACTTCTCCTGGAATCTTTGGATGAGTTCCTTGCAGTGGGCTCCAGTTGTAAAGATGATAGAATGGCTGGGAGGACTAAGGGTGTAAGACACACTTGCCCTGAGCCGTCAAAGGGAAGAGGGGAGGCGAGGTACTTCGCCCCTAAAGGGACTCAAGGTAAGGGAGGAGTCGGGAGAAAGTCCAAAGCCAAAGAATTAGGTGCAGAGGATAGTCTGGGAAGTGACCAGAGCGCAAGACCGGAAGTCTGAGGAGTGCAAGACGAAGGGAACGAGAGCGGGATATGGTGACGGTGACAGTGAATGGTGCGGTAGACGGTGAACGGTATGAGGGACAAGTGGTTCGAATAGTTCGTGAATCCAACCAAAAAGTGTGTTTCAAATCCTAAGTACAAGGCTTTATAGTCCGGGTATACCCAAGACTGTCAAACTCAAGATAGCTGTCAAGTTCAAGGGAAATGAGTAAAAGGGGTCAGGTACCAGGCCCAAGACTGATGTCTAACCGTGTGCTTTCGGCACTGGAGAGACCGACCAGGGGCTGATGGGACAGATAGAAAGCAAAGCCATAATGTACTAACAATATAAACCGAATAGTCCAGATGTGCTCAGCATGGTCCAGTATAAACCGAGGCCGGTCTTAGCAACTAGAAAGGAGTTCGGAGCGAATGGATAACAGTAAGGCAGTCGGGTAAAAGGTAAAAGGGGTGGAATATATGCACAGAGACGTACGGGTCTCTACAGCGGACTGAAGGACCATATACCTCTCTTTTGCCGCCAACAATTGCTCTTGCAGTACCTGGGATTGTCTAGAAAAGGTTAGCCTAGCACCATTGCATCGAAAGCAATATAACTTACTCTGTGGGTGAGGGCATAGTTTTGGGAAATTTTCTGAACAGCCAACCTTCATTTGTGTCACAACAATTATGTCATGTTGGTAAAGAGAATTGTTCACACCCAATTTGGAACAATGGGGAATAGTCTATGTATATAGAGCATGATATTTCAGACTCAGCATCCGTTTTTTGCTGAGTTACCACTGAACTGAATCACACTCAATGATCCCTCACCATCCTTCAATGCCCTCGCCTTGCTCCTCACAAGACAGGCAACTACATCTACTCCTTGCTTCAGAGCTGAATAATCTATCTCGCCATCCTTTACAACCCCTACCTACCTCACAAGACAATTGGCTGAAGGTACTCCTCACTTCAGATTTGAATGATTTGCCTCACCACCCTATGCCATCCCTGCCTGTCTCCTCACAAGAGAGGCAACTAGATTTACTCCTTGCTTCAGACCTGAATGATCTACCTCGCCATCCTTTGCCACCCCCGCCTACCTTACAAGACAACCGGCTGAAGGTACTCCTCACTTCAGATTTGAATGATTTTCCTCGCCGCCCTATGCCATCCCTGCCTGTCTCCTTACAAGACAGGCAACTAGATCTACTCCTTGCTTCAGACCTGAATAATCTGCCTCACTGTCCACCATCCCAGTCTGTCTCCTCACAAAATAGGCAACTCAATCTACTACTCGCTTCAGATCTGAACCATCTGCCTCACCGACCTCCATCATCCACATCCCAAGACAGGCGACTCCAGAAAACTACACCACCCTCCCCGTCGGCATCTACTTCCATGACATCCAGACCACAGGGTCTTAGGACGTTAGTGTCTTTCTTTGAGATGCTGAAAATGTCTCAACAGGAGTTGGGGAATCCCTCCCCCAATCCCATGCAGAGCCTGGAGTCTGGTCAGAATTCTCGAAGGGAGCCAAGTTGGAAAGATGTTATAAACCTTGACAAAGATGAGCAAGCAGCATTATGTGGGTCACTCACTCTTTCTGCTTGCAATCCAGGGCTTTCTAACAATTTACAGTTACTTACACTCCATTGAGTTTCCCTAAGTCATGTGGAGATCACGCATCATCACTTGATATCATAGAGCTGGAGTCACGCTTGTACAAGACAGTTGGCGAATGGTGACACACTCAGATTTCAGACAAGGAATGTGTGCAAGTGCTCTTCGCTCAGAAGAGGATTTTGGAGGCAAGGTATATGGAGTTAAAACCAAGAAAGGTGAAGCTTTGGAAGATTCGAGAGGAGTTGGAAGCTTCGGAGAGATGCTTGATCAGGGGTATGCAGGGTTAAAAGTGTACACTTTACTCCAAATATAATAATATAATGAATGTCCTGTAATAAGGCCCATAGATTTTCTCGCCGATTGGATTATGGTTCCTCTAGTTGACTCACTCTGTTCGCCGCTCCTGGTCACCACCATCATGATGTTAAGCAAATGCCAGGTATATGATCATGTGTGAGTGCATTAAATCCAAACAGGGCCTTTTCAGGTGAACAAGCATTGTTCCACTGAGTATGATTAAACCACCAACCTTCATCACTTCAACACTTACATCGTAACATACAATCACATTCTCCATCTACTCAAGAATGGCCACCAAGATAGTGAAGGAAATATTGCAACAGAAATATTACATAAACACAGCGAGGGTGAAAAATGCATTTGAATGCTGCCTTGCCCCACAAGATCACGCCCGGTGGAGGGAAGATTTGCAGACTGAAATCGTGAATACATTTACTTCATCCATACCCTGTGACTGAACACATTCATAGACCAATGCATTAGTGTACCTGGTGGCGCTGAAGAATATGGGGGGGACATCCCAGCTACAATAATAAGGATGTCATACCTCCTTGACTCTGGCGAGAGTGCCGAGTCCATTTGGGCACTTGGCCTCGCAGACGATCTGGAAATCCCTGAAAGCGAATGGACACCAAATGTCACTGGTAGTGTGCCCGCTGTTGATGTGTCAAAGGAACCAGGGCAGTGGTGGGTTGTATATGAAAACCTGGCAGGCAAACACAATATTAATGTCCAAGAAGAAGATGCAGGTAAGCCCATATGTTTTCTTTCCATATCAAATATGATCATTTATATGTGGCATCCTTTTTATAACTAGAATTCAACCCAGTATGTTCATATATCGAAAATTACATTTCACAAAGATTGACTGTCTATAGAAATGTATGCAATCCAAAACTGATCGCTTGGCGAAATGTCTGGTCGCCAAAAACTCAAAAGGCTTGATTTCCGGGTGCCAAATCTGTAAACGAAAGTGAAAACGGTGTACAGCATTGCAGGAGAAGCCTGATATCCAGCGAGGCAGGACGGTGCTGCATCGTGGGGGTTCATGGGATCATTTGGCGGTGAAACTCCATGTAAAATTCAAGTCACCAGAGATGGTTCCAGACGACACCAGCAACGAAGCTCATTGAATGGTGGAAGTATGGTTAACTTCAACCGTGGGTTCCTGGAAAAGACGGTGCACAAGAGATCTTGATCTAGTCAAATGACAGAGTTGAGATTCAGCAATAATTAATGGAATCATATGTTCCATGGTGAAGTTGGCAGTGGTGGTAGTTTGGACAATGGTAGAGACAACAGACTTATAGGAATGTGGGAGAGAGTTGAGGAGAATCACGGCTTTGAGATTATCTGGCAGGGTAAGACCAGCAGCAGATTTTTTTTTGAAAATGTTAATGGGGTGGTTGATCTGATTAGGAAGATCTTCCATGTTACAACCACAATGTTCACAAGGATCAATAATGTGGTATTTGAAGCTTTAGAGAAGCTATCAAATTGTCCAGTTACACTGGTAGGGGCATAAGCTGTCTTAAGGTGGTCCAGAGATCTCTTGCCATACAGTAGAAGGATGGGTAATGTTCCCAGCAGCTACGTAAGCTTCCTTCTGATAATGTTGAAGATTGGAATGGATGAAGATGGTGATCATTGCCTGAGCTTGTTGGTCATTGGCAATCCAAGTGGTACAAGTAGCAGCATCAGCTTGACCTGCATGAGTAGAAGTATGTACCATCAATGATACTCCACCATCCTGCCATGGTAAGCAGGGAATGGAGTTGGCAGGACCAGTGAGCATAGTTGGTAACACTGGTAAGAACGGCAGTACGAGCTTGAATAGCAGAGTTGATGTTGAAAGACATATTTCAAAATATGAAGATATTTGTGATAAAGGTCTGCATGAAAGGGAGATTAGCATCATTATTTCACATAAAGCAGTAACATTTTTCCGCCAAGCACTGGCCAGCCAATATACCATTTCCTCACCAATAACCAGCCAGCCCATGCCAGCCGATGGGCAATAATTAGAATAAATGACCAGGTGGCCGAGCAATGCATAGCCCATTGCTCTCCGGCAGGCCCATGAGTCACAAAATGGTAGTAGTAAATGAATGGACAGGTGTAGCAAGAACTCCCACCGGTGGGCCCATGATTATTAGCTCCTCCCTTACAGGTTGGCCAATAGGCTTTCTTATCAGTGCTGGTAACCCTACACCGCCCATCTTTACTGTTCCCTCCTTCACCGGACAGCCAATGGGCCTGCTTGTCTGTGCTTCGCTGGCTGGCCCATCATATCAAGTCCCTCCCTTGCTGGCTGGCCAATGGCTTCTCGGCCTGTGCTTCGCTGGTTGGCCCATCTTCGTCATTCTCTCCCTGGCTGGCTGGCCGATGGCTGCTCTCCTGTGCTTCGCTGGCTGGTCGTCTTCGTCAGTCCCTCCCTCGCCGGCTGGCCGATGACTGCTCGCCTGTGCATTATTGGCTGGCCCATAGTGACCAGTCCCACCCCTGCCAGCTGGCCAGTGGTTGCTCGGCCTGTGCCTTGCTGGCTGGCCCATCTCGGTCAGTCCCTCCCTCACCGGCTGGCAGATGCGGCTGCTTGCCTGTGTATCACTGCTGGCCCATGGTAACCAGTCCCACCCTTGCCAGCTGGCCAATGGTTGCTCGCCCTATGCTTTGCTGGCTGGCCCATTATACCGAGTCCCTAGTCCCTCCCTCACCAGCTGACAGATAGGCCTGGTTGCCTGTACTTCACTGGTTGGCCCATCATACCAAGTCCCTCCCTCGCTTGCCAGGCTGATAGGTAGCTTGGTTAGTCTTTGATAGCTGATTGAAAAGACATTAGAGGTAGTGTATGTGTGTATTCTATCTGTGGTCTCTGTTTCAGACTGTATTCAAGATGTTTGTATTTGTATTTGCTATGGTAGTGATAGCACGGCTAAATTAGGATTAGGTTCTTTGGCTGTACCAGGGGTTTCTGAACTGCCGCGCTCGGTGTCGGTCCCAGATACAACACCAAAATAAAGGGGGCTTGTCTTGAACTTTTGGACACAGTGGGAGGAATGCATGGATAGGTACAGTTTATGGTATAAAATTTGTAGTGCAGTGAGTTTGATGCAAGTGATTGGAATGAGTAGCTGGTATGGTTGCAGCTTGGATGTATATCTTGGAATAATAACAAATGGATGGAATGATGAGAATTTTGATGCTATCTTCCCAATGCTCAATGATATGCGATATACGTCCAATGATCTCAGGTCTTTTGCCTGATTTTTCGTAGAGTGCTACCTTGGTGTTGGCATGGGGAATTCAGCTGCACTCATGTCCAAGGGCATATCCGCTATTCTGACCAATGCAGCGAATGTAAACGAATGTGCCATTTGAACGATTGTGGCAAATGTGTGTGTTTGGACAGTGGCAGTCATGATTGAGCTGACATGTTGAACAGTCAAACTCCTGGTCAGCATGGCTCCATCATGGTTCAGCAGTGGTTCTCACTATAATGGCAAGATCGATGGGAAACGGATATGTTGGGGATGGCTGGTAGTGATGGGAATGAGTAAGAGATTTACATTGTATCTCGGCCACTACTAATCCCTTCTTTAGCACCGAGTTACCTTTGTATAGTGCATGTACAATGACCCAACATTGAAACAGTGTCAATTCCCCAAGTAGTACCTAACCCTAACCAAGTCCCTGTCCTGCTGGTTGGCAGATCCTCACTGTCTGGTGCTGCACTAGAGTGGCTCGTCAATCCTAGTACCTTGCCTCGCCAGTTGGCCAATTCTCACCTGCAAGCGCCTCATTGGCTGGCTCATCACCAGCTTTCTGATGATTCCATTGCTGGCAGCAATTTGGCGTCCTACTACTGCTCCTGTCGCAAGGGCACATTATTGCCAATTCCTTGCTTGCTGATTCAAACTAACCAAGCAATATTACATTAGTTGCATTTTACTGTGCCTTGTACTATGCAGCTTCAACCTCGCAAATGCCTCATCAAACACGTCTCTGAAGCTTCCAATTGCTCTTGAACCTCCCAGAGCTTCATCTGTTGCATTTTTGATTTCACATACATTTCCTCCAACATCTTCTTTTTGGTGAGCAGCACATCTAGATGTTCTTCATTTGGAAGATTAGTTCATCAGCATTTGCCAACTATCTTGTAGAGACGCAATTCCCTTTCCAAGATTTCAGACCATGATTGTTCCCGAAGACCCAGGGTGCAAGTACCTGTAAATGGTTAGATAGTTCTTGCATGCAATCAGAATGAGAGCGACTGTGACACCTGATGGATGCTTGTCTTTGCCATTGTCCCAACTTGACTCCCCTTCACTCTGACCAGCCTCTGGGATCTGGCTGAGATTGGAGGGCAGGTGCCTCATGGAAGTGGATGCCGATGCTGATGGTGAGCAAGTTGGGGGTTGGTTGAGGTCAGACTGGCAAGAAGGTACCAGTGAGGAAACCGGAGACGAACTGCTTAGGGACTGGGAAGAACAGCGAGGCAGATCATTGAGATCTGAACAGAGGAGTTGTCATAACTCCATCCTGCCTTGTGAAGAGATTGGCAGGGGTGGCAAAGGATGGGAACACATGGGTGGCAGGGATGTCATTGAGGGTAGTTGATTCAGGTCCGAATGCATTAGAGCTGCCAAAGACAACTCTGATGATGTTGGAGCTTGATTAAGCTCACAGTGAAGTAAGGCGGTGAGGCAAGCAGAGTCAGTGGATCTGGGCATGTTGACTAGCAAGGTGAATGACAGATAATGTTTCGATCAAAGGGCACTGAATCAGCAACAGCATTATGTATTTGCCTATTGTTTCATTGTTACCCAGATTGGGTATCATGGAAACAGGCCTCGACTCAACACTTGCTGACATTACATAATCATTGTTATTAAACTTAAATGAAGCCAGAGGCTCCAAACAATTTCCCAGCGCCATGTCTTCACCATCTGAGTAAGTTATATTGGATTGATGAAATGGTGCATGAAGTTTAGTTTTTTCAAACAACTGCAGGCACTGCAAAAACGATTGTCAGCAGTGGAGGAGAAACGTGCCCTGCTTTGGTCCAGCATCCTAGAAGCACATGACCTAGTATTCAGGTTGATTGAGAAGCAAGCCAAGTGTGCCACTGGACAGGAAGGCGGCGAGGAAATGGACAAGAGATATCAGTTGCTCCAAATATTTGCCAAGACCTTGCAATTACTGGAAGAGGGTAATGGCAGAATGAAAAGCAACTTGGCCGACTTTGAAATTCACTCTCAACATTGGCGGCAAACCGTGAAAGAACTGTTCCAGCAAGTGCGAGTCTTCATGGATACTCCAAGTTATGCCTACCCAGGATCAGCCGCTGGGATGTATAACCTTCAGTCATTGAGCGACTTGGTCAGAGCTTAATTCTAACGTTGGGGCATGGACGTGATTACATATACAACACTTCTCTCCTTGCCTAATTATTTCCATTCATTACACATACAAATATTCTAATGCCGCTCAGCAGTCACCTAAAAAGCAACGCTGAACCACCCAAGCTCAGAACTCAACCAAGTACAAGCACCAACATGTCCACCAAATTCATGCAAGTACAACAAAAACTTTACTCACACACCGCTCAGATACTCAAGGCAATTAAGACCACAAAAGTATGGGAAGCAGGTGAGAGACCCAGGTGGTCAGCAAGTTCCTCCCACAGTCAGTCTGAAAAGATCACATTGTCAGTGACTCCAGCATCCCTCCAAATACTGAACTCAGCGACTCCACCACTCACTGGTGGAAGAGATTCCAATCAACCAGCTTAATTCCCCCTCGCCCTTCCAAGCCTGCTACAACCACAACCACAACCACTGACACATTGCCAGCCAATCAACTCCCATCGACCAGAATCCAACCTCTCAGGCATAGGCATCATGCGAGTGGGATCAAAAGACCATCACCACAAGATTCCCAGGATGATGGAGATAACAAGGACAAAGGAATGGCGAAGAAGACCACAGGCAAGGACAATGCCGGCGAGGCAACCGGCACAAGAGAGACAAAATGCCATAAGGTATCATCAGGCACACCATGTGAGGGGGGAGATATAGAGATGCTTTTTAGCCCAGTGAGTCATACATATATTTGCTGTGATGCCCATAGTGATGGAAAGCAGCAGTGTGTTAAGACTGGAACAACTCCGAGGAACTCCGGGGTACCGGAGTTGCTTGGCTATGGGACTTGGCTTCACCGTGTGTGGTGCACCCTTGTCGTAAGTCCTATCCCAGATTTGCTGAACAGAGTTTCAGAGGTTCAGAGGTTCACCCAAGGAGTGCAAGGCTTAGCGACGTGCTAGCCTGTGGTGGACAAGAGGATGGAAGTCGTCAAGACTTTTGGACAAGAGGAGTTGAGTCAAAGATGATATTCAAACTAAGGTATAAGGTAGTAATCCGTACAGTTTATATAGTACTGAGGTACTACTGCGGAGGCCATACTTGGAGCAGTGTTAGCGGAGTCTGACTGCGGAACTGTCATGGACAATACTAAGTAACGAAAACACTTAGTACTAAAGCAGATATGGAATGGAGAGACGGATGTGGAAACATAGCCCAAGACCGAAAGTCCAGAGTTGTGACAATGGACCGGAGTATACTCGGAGGACCAGAGTTGAACTTAGTAAAATCTATGGATATGACACAGTGCCAGCAATGTGTAGCAAATGACCAGCCTTGCATTGTTCGAAAAACCGTCAATGGCAAAAAATTCAATGCTTGTGATGCTTGTGGCACTCAAAGGACAAAGTGTAACACCCTCCACAACCTGTCAGCAATCGTCAACAGTGATGGCCAAGTCATCCATGCAGCCAGTAGCTGGGACAAGTTGACAAACCTGAAGGTGAAGGATACTGAAGGGAAGGTGAAGGCAATAACAGGAAAGGACAAGGGGAAAAGCCAAGCCACTGATCCTGAGCAGGATCAGGAAGATGACCAGTGGGCCTTTGAGCCCAACCCTGAACCTACCCCAGCAAGCCAACCTGAGCTAGTAAGCACTATTTAACAGGATCTGAAGTTGCTAACCACTTTGATTTCTAGAATGCGATCACTGGTCCATCCAGAACCAAAGAAGAGCATTCCATGATGAGGATAAGTTGATAATTATACCAGGTTGATTATACTGACAAACAGCTGTCTAGACATAGTTGGCACCCATCCAGTCTGAGCCTATGGAGGTAGCTCAACACCCAGAGATCAATGACTTCGATCAGCAGGTCCTAGAGCTGGAAGCCACCATCACAAGGATCGATCTTCGGAACGATGAAATGAAACAGGCTCTCAAGAAGCATCTTACATTGCTGGCAGCACTGGAGGTGAACTATAATGTGAGAATTGCATTACTCACTCAGCGCAGATCTCAAGACACTCAACCTCTGCTTGATAGAATGCAGACAGCGGTGCTCCAGGACCTGGATGCTGAGCAATGCTTACACCAACAGGTCACCGACCTTCAGCACAGGTCAGTTCTGCTGGAGGATGAGATGGCAACATTGATGAGGAGAGTGGGGGGGATCATGAATCAACAAGGCACTGTCAATGTCCAGTCCCAAGCATTATATATGCCAGAATGGTTGTGAGGTCCTTCAAACTTGGGAAATTAGTCTAGTACCCTACTGTAATGACTGGTTGTGTTTTTGGTGTCATCAGATCGATTTGAAAGGGAAAAGAGTATACAAAGCAACCGTCTCGCTCATCTTGTTGTCACCTTTTCCCCATAACCATCTTTTTCTGCTTCACCGGCCTGGTATCACCATCACTCTCGCCAACGGGCAGTTTTCAAAAGAATTTTCAGCCATGTTTATATGTATAACACCATAAAATTCACCCACACATACATACTACGCAACACACTACTACTACTACTATTACAGCTCTTTCACCTAGCTCCACGCTCTACTGAGATTGTTCTCACTGCCAAAAGAGCCACCCTTCTGACTGCTGTTGGCAAATGTATGGCTGTCCTGGTCAATGCACTAATACCAACAACCACGGAGGTTTTACCTCAAACTGTCATATCCATGATTTTACCTAGTCAACTCCGGTCCTCCGGAACACCTCTGCACCTCTGCACCTCTGCACCTCCGAACTCCGAACTTGGTAAATCTCCATTAGTATCCAGTGTACTATCTCCTTTAGTCCCTCTACATTTGTTCCTCTAATCCTATACTACATCCATTCCTCTCGCCTCGTAGATTACTCCGACCCAGTGTTTCTGCAGCTTGGTACCTTGGTACCTCCGGAGCACTGCTCCACTTCAGGACTCCATAGTATACTCCAGTAGTATATAATCTGTACTTACTATCCTCATGTACTTCAGTCTGAATATCAACTTACATAGATAAACTTCTTCTGTCCAACTCTGTCTGTCCCCTCATCCAATCTAGGCTTCGGACTTCAGCATTACCCTCGTCATCGTTGTTGTCTATCTTGAGCTTGTCGACATCACCAACGTCTCCGAGTTGCTCCAATCTGCTCTGCTCCTCTGGGACCCAATTAACAGCAAGGGCATAGCACACAAGCTAAGGCCAAGTTCCAACTAACTCCGACCAACTCCGGAGTTTCCGGAGTTTCTGCGAGAAGTTTGCACGGTCTTAACACACCATTCTGGTCCTCAAGGACAGAACAAAGCAGGGAACAATAAGGGTAAAGGTCCTCAGGCATGGAAGCCTTACAAAGGAAAAGCATGTGCTATGCTATCACTAATGCAGTAGAAACTTTTGACAATGAAATGCTGGTAGATGAGATGTACCAGATTGGAGAGAATGATCAACTTGCTCATGAACCATTGTCCGAGCACTGGGATGAAGATTGAGTTTATGAAACCAATCAACCTGTCACTGGGTCTTCACAGCCCTTTCAATTCAGCTCCCTTCCCCCTACACTTTAAGAAGGGAGCACAATCCAAGAGTAGATGAACCAAAACGGTTACATTTTTTCATGGTGATATCAGGAGAAATATAGATGGTACTTGAAAAGGTGGTGTGGATTCTTCTATGATCCCACATGCTGATCGTCCTTCAGATGACAATATGTTTTCCAATGTACATGGAGATGATGAATTTTACTATGATTCTGCTTATTTGCATGTCTGCACAGTTGATCGAAAGACGACTAAAGATCTTCCGTTCTACAAAAACCATTGGCTAATTGATTTGCGTGCTTCCGATCATATTATGCCCTATTTGGAAGACTTCTTTTCTCTTCTCCAAGGAGAAAGATTAGCCAGTACTGCTAATGGTTCCATCATTCAAATGCATGGACCAGGTACTATTATCTTAAACAGGACGTTCCTAAAGCACCACTGGTGCTATTAACTGGAGTTTGGTATGCTCCAGAAGCAGCCCACAGACTTCTTTCTGTTATGGCACTTACCTCTCAAGGTTTTTCATGCAAAATAAAAGATAAAATCAAGATTTGGGACAAGCAAGGGAAGTTAGTAATATAGATCTCTCTGCCTTATTGCCAACTACTCCACTTCATTGGTTTCGGTCCAAACTGATCACTCCAGAAGGAGCTGTGTACTCCTTGTGTTATGCGAGACGTACTCTTGTAGGTCGTAGCGGAACCAGGTTGTCTCAAGGGAGGTACTCGCGAAGAGACACTGCGTCCTTGATTGAACCAGAGGTACTAGGTCAAAGGTACTGAGGTGCGAAGGTCTCAAGCCGATTGCTTAAGGACTCAAGAATACGCTGGATTGCGTAGAACAAGAATGGAGACTAAAGTACATGCAGCTAGCTACTTATACCAGGGAACGTGTAAGCGAAGAACTCAATGGAACAAGATAGAATCTGATGAGTAATGGGAAACACGTATCCGATACGAGAGAATCGGATAGAAGGAGAGGCTGTCCGTAGATAAGGGTAAGTGTAAATGAGTAAAGAGGTATTCTCCTGTCCGGTAGTAATGGAATAGGAATGGCGCGGGGTTAGAGTTCAATAAAGGACGAGTTGAGTGAACTTAAAAGTATCAAGCAGTGAACCCAATCATAGGAACACATACCGAAGAGTAAATGAGTACGTCATAAGAACGAAAGAAGAAAGATACCATGTGACAAGAGACAAACTGTAACATTACCCCCTTCATACAATCAAACCCCAGGTTCGATCAACACTCCATGAGGCAAACGCCTATCCCGAGTTAGAGGAATCCCCAAAGATATGGGTAGCCTGCTCAGGGGAAAGAAC
The DNA here is from genome assembly GCA_038093415.1 of Xerocomellus chrysenteron. Classification (NCBI taxonomy): domain Eukaryota; kingdom Fungi; phylum Basidiomycota; class Agaricomycetes; order Boletales; family Boletaceae; genus Xerocomellus; species Xerocomellus chrysenteron. The sequence continues at coordinate 4,565 of JBBPSD010000572.1, read as the reverse complement.
AGTAATCAGGCAATCGTCAGCAACATGGCCTCCTCGGTCACATAGGTTACACATTCTAGCGGGACAGAATTGAGCGCTATGTCCCCATCTGCTACAAAAGTCGCATTGGGTAGACAAACAAGAAGTTTGAGGGTGTCCTGGGGCGGAGACGTGGCAATGTGGGCAGACGTAGAGGGGGCAGTCCTTGCGATAGTGACCTGTACCAAGGCACCGAAAGCATTCAGTTAATGCAGAAGCGGGGTGGCGAGAGATTGGGACATTGAGGAGGCACATTGGAGCGGAAATGACTGGACGATTATCACCAAGTTGCACGACAAAGGAACGGTTGGCATTAACAGCATCTTCGTCTAAGCCGTATTCTGGATCGACGGCGGTGAGGGAGGAGGACGTGTCGGACGGAGCCGGGGATGAAAGTCGTGCGAGTAAAGACATAGTGGGGGAGCGAGGCGGAGGAACAGGGATTGGAGATGGGGATCGAAGAGGCGGGAGTTCAGATTGGGAGATGTAATGATCACATTGTGCCATGGTCATAGTGAGGAAGATATGTCTAAAGGTAGGGTAAATAGTTGCTGGAGGAATTCGTTCAACGAAGGAGTGAAAGCCATGGAGGTGGAGAACGGATAAAATTCTATTGGGAAGTCGTGCTAGTGACATCCTCAGGGGGATGCCAAAGTCTGCGGGTAAATCTTGTGGAGCGGAGAGGGAATGGTGTCGTTGTGCAATGGCAACATCATGGAAGAGGCGGACCAGCTCCTGGCTGATTGGGTCTTCCTGGAACAGAGGGAGATCTTCTACGGCGTGGAGGACGATGGGATTGGCGAGGATGGTGGCATAAAGAGAATGGGTGGCAAAGGTGGGTAAATAGGTAGGATATACCTGTCGCAATCGCAGTGGGGAAGTGGACGAGGAAGAAGATAGCGAAGACGGAGAGGTTGAGGACGAGAGAAACGACATATTCATCAGGGAACAATACAAAGTTCATTCACTAGGGGGGTACTTCACGTAGAGACACTGCTTCCTAGGGAAGAGAGAAAGAAAGAGAGGACTGGGGATTTAGGTGATATCGTGGGTCTCTTTATATTCTTGGAGAATCGTGAGGGCGTGACGGAGATTAACTTCTGGTTCCCATGTATTCTCGGAAGAGGGGTATCCTTTCCATGCGGTCAGGTACAGTCGTCGGCCAGGGGAGCCCTTATGGGAGACAATGTGGTCTACTTCATATTCTTCTTCGGAGTCAATCACGTCTGGAGGAGGCCGAGAAAAGGAGGGACCATGTGCTTCAGTTTGACGATAAGGAGATAGAAGGGTGGCATGGAACACGTCGTGGATTTTCCAAGTGGGAGGAAGGCGTAGGCGGTACACAAGGGGAGATAGTACCTGAGCAATTTCAAAAGGACCGTGTCGTTTGGGCGCAAGTTTCCGAGATGGGTACGGAATCCGGAGATTGGTAGCTTCTAGCCAAACTTTATCCCCGACCTTCCATGGAGAGAAGCTTCGAGAAGACCGTTCTGTCATGATACATCGAGCGGACTCATGTGCTGCAAGAGCTTCCTTTCTTGCTAAGTCTAAGGAGGAAAGACGGCTTTCTAAGGCAGGGAGGAAGGTTTTGCCGAGGGCAGGGTAGGAGCGGGGATCATATCCAAGGAGGAGAGAGAAGGGGGAGACCTTGGTCGAACTATGCGGAACGGAGTTGTTCAGGAACTCGGCAGAGGTAAGGAACTTTGACCATCGGTGAGGGTTATTAGCACAGAAGATACAGAGATAAGTTTCTACTTCTTGATTAGTTCGTTCGGTCTGTCCATCGGTTTGAGGATGATAGGCGGTGGAGAGGTGGACATCGTATTTAAGGATTCTGGCAAGTTCCTTAGCGAATGCTGAGGCGAACTGTGGTCCTCGATCGGAGATGAGAGTATCGTGAAGTCCGAAGTGTTTGAATACGTGGTCAAAAAAGAGTTGGGCAATGCCGTTTGCGTCAATAGTCTTTGAGCAAGGGACTAGGATTACCCCCTTTGTAAGGCCATGGTCGACCATGACCATCAGAGAGTCATGTCCATGAGAAAGGGGCAGGTCGGTGATGAGATCGACGGAAAGTTGTTTGAACGGGAGGGAAGAGGAGGACTTAATGGAAGAGAGCGGCGGGGTCACAGGGTGTGTGCGAACCTTGTTCTGCTGGCAAATGGCACAACCGGCGACGAAGTTATTGACGAATACAGAAAGTCCTGGCCACCAAAAATCGCGTTCAACAATGGCTTTGGTGCGAAAACGTCCGAGGTGGTCCGAGAGGGGAGAGGAGTGGATGGAGTGAAGCAAAGAGGACCAAGCAGGTGGTGGTACATACATGCGGCCCTTATAGTAGAGGTGGCCATTGTCAAAAGTCCAGTCGACGAGAGAAGAACGGAGAAAGAGAGGGGTACCGTCAGATAGATTCTGGATGGCACGAAGTACGAGGGGGTCCGAGGATGAGGACGATTGGATGTGTCAGGCAAGGGTGAGGTCGAGGGCGTTAATGACTGCGGGTTCAGGAAGGATAGCGGTGTTGTCGTTATCGGAGGAAGTGTCAACTTGATGACAGCGAGAGAGGGCATCAGTGGGGGCAAGTTTAGCACCGGGGAGGACCTTCCAAACGATATCAAAGTCCTGTAAGAAAAGAGACCATCGGGCCTGTCAACGGGAAAGTTTATGGGGGTCTTTAAGATAGGACAAGTTCTTGTGGTCGGTGAGGACAGTGACAGGATGAGATGTGCCTTGGACATATTGGCGCCATTCGGTAAGAGCAAGAATGACCACAAGTAGCTCTCGGTCATAGATATCATAGTTCCGTTCAGTGGGGAGGAAGGTACGGGAAAAGTAGGCGCAAGGATGGAGTTCACCATTGGTGTCGGCCTGGAGTAAGATGGCTCCAGCTGCAAACAGGGAGGCATCGGTCATGACAAAGAATGGTCGAGTGACATCGGGAATAGATAGCACGGGTCCAGAGGAAAAGGCGGCTTTGAGGGTGTCGAATGCACGCTGTTGGAGGTCGGTCCAAGCCCAAGGTTGATCCTTTCGGGTAAGCAAGTTGAGGGGAGCGACAATGTGGGAGAAATTAGGGATAAATTTGCGATAAAAATTTGCAAACCCGAGGAAAGAGCGAATGCCCTTGACGGAAGCGGGAGGTTTCCATTCTTTAATGGCAGAGAGCTTGACAGAGTCCATCTCGATTCTTCCTTGGCCAATGATCATGCCAAGAAATTCAATGCGCGGAACATTGAAGGTACATTTGGAGAGTTTGAGAGATAGTCCATGTTCCCGGAGATGAAGGAGGACGCAACGAGTACGTTCATGATGAAGTGCAAGGTCGCCCCGGGTGTGAATCCCTAAGTCGTCCATATAGATCTTGAGCCAACGCTCAGCAATCATATCTGCGAATATATGGTTCATGAAAGACTGGAAGGTAGGTGGGCCGTTGCAGAAACCAAAGAACATGATGGTAGGTTCAAAGAGACCAAAAGGAGTGATGAATGCTCCTTTCCACTGGTCTTCTTCACGAATACGGATGTTGTTGAATCCCCATCGGACGTCAAACTTAGTAAATATCATAGAGTCTTTCATGTCGTCAATTAATTCAGGGATAAGGGGCAAGGGGTATGCATTGCGAACAGTGTGGGAGTTCAGGTATCGGTAGTCCTGGCAAGGGCGAAGCGAACCATCTTTTTTAGCAACAAAGAAAAGGGAGCGGCTTGTGGGGACTTGGACGGAACGATTCGTCCAGTTTTAAGGTGTTCATCGATAAATGCCTTACATGCCTCTTGCTCCTTTGGGTTAAGAGGGTAGACCTTGGCAATCTTTGGAACGATGTAAAGATGCTAAAATGGCTGGGAGGACTAAGGGTGTAAGACACACTTGCCCTGAGCCGTTAAAGGGAAGAGGGGAGGCGAGGTACTTCGCCCCTAAAGGGACTCAAGGTAAGGGAGGAGT
>JBBPSD010000571.1:0-21094 GCA_038093415.1 Xerocomellus chrysenteron | reverse complement strand
CGTGGGCTAGTCGTCACGCGTCACCCCCGCTGAGCTCTCCCACGCCCCCCGGCCGACGGCCGTATCCCGCGTCGGCGCCGATCCGCGGTCCATGACCTGGACGACCGTCTATCCTGCCCCCGACCCGACCACGGTCTCGTCCCCTTTTCCACAGGCACACACACACGAACACGTCCGGGCCCGTCGCGTTCCTATATACGGTGAAAGGGAGTCGGGACGCCTCGTCGCGCCCGTGCTCGTGTCTTTTGGGACGACGCGTGCCAGTGACTCCTCTTTGCCACCTCCACATTGACCTTGGGTTTGCAATGGAAAACGCTGCGCGTAGATGGTACGTAGCGCATACCGGGGACTCCGTGTTTCGCACCACAAGGCAACCTCGCATCCGAAACCCTGTGGCTGGTTTCCCTCCGCGTCGTACGTGCGCGCGGGAGAAACCCGGATCGTGCTCGCTGGGGGATTACTTTCGTCCAACGAACGGAGCTGTCATGTGAGGGTCGGAGACGACGAGCTCTGAGCTGGCACACACGACACAAGGAAGGGAGGGCTATGTAATTAATGCAACGTGCAGTTTGCACTTAACATGATATTTCCTTGATGTCCTGGGTGTTGCGTGCTCACGAGTTCCGTGCACGTCCGAGGACCTAAATTAAGATTGGGGAAGCTCACTCTCGTCAGGCTGCTCCCAACCCACATGGCAAAGTTGATCCCATCACAACGACTGCTAGTCCTGCGAGGCGTGGATGATGGACCGGCGCCAGATTCTGAGATTATTATAAAATACATCTCGAGGTAAAGACATGACCGTACAGGACGAGGCATACAATACAGAAGACACACAGACACCCCAATATTCAAAGACCAACATGGATGAACGGAAGCCACGTGGCGAAAGACGCTTTGGAACTATCTCGAAGCCGCCCAATAGCTCCGTGCAGCGCTCGTGCAGCCTCCCGATAATCCGGCCTTGTACCATTCCGAAACAGTTGCACGTATACGTCCCGTGCCACATCAGGCGCGAGCTTATCGCTGATCGACCACATCGTACCAATGACTCCCCCGTAACCCGCAAACAACATCCCCGCCGCGATGTGGATGGCCTCGTCGGAGAGACGCTCGGCACCCGTCGCCGTCTCACATGCGGAGAGAAAGGCAAGCCCACCACGCGAACGTGAGAGCCCAATGATGTCAGATATTTTCAAGCGGCGTTGATCTGCGAGACAAAGTCCACTCTCAGTCGGACTTGCGGCATCTTGGATTCCGTGGCACGCAAAATGGACCCAGTCTGCCTCCTTCATCAGGGTAAGTACTTCTTCGACCGTACCGACAGACGACTCCAGGAGGGTCGTGCGTGCTAAAGGAGAATTCCGGATGACTGCCCTGATGTGTTCCAACTCGGTGGCCACACCTGGAAGTTGGGATAGACCATCTGAGGGCGGCTGACGAACAGCAAGGAGGCAGAAGTCACCGCTAGGCGTCACATCGTGATTGGGTGAGGGCGCAAGAATACTGAGAGTAGGGACGTATGACGAAATGACGAAGTCGGATACTTTGTGCCCAGGTTTCCAGTGTTCGGTGTCATAGACACCAGCTGCATGGATAGGAAGAAAGACGAAAGGGCCAGTCGGACACCAAAAAATGCGTGGCAGGTCCCCAGGAATCTGTTCAGAGATTGATGAACGGATCAGGTATGAATTCAGACATGACATGCCCTACCGAAAGAGCCAAGGCAACTAGAACCGGTTTGACGACGCCGTTCCACAAGGCAAATAAGAGCGGTTCCCAGCTAACACTGCCCCACGTTGCACTTTTCCCCTCCCTCTCGTCCCAGGGTATGACACGAACGTCACGAAGCAATTTCTCTAGCATGTTCTGAAGACCCGCGGATCTCTTGAAAGTGAAAGTAGGAAGTGGAACATGAATCACATTATCCACGTCAGCAAGAACAATCAACGCATCGCAGCGGTTTTCTGCGGCGTTGAGTATGACCACCGGGCCGGCGTGTGCTGAAGCTCGGAGTTGAGAGAACCGTTTGCGGAGGAGGAATTGCTCGAAACCAGGAAGGCGTCGAATCTCCTGGAGCAGTGTATCTCGTTCGATCGCGAGCGTACGGTGTCTGTCAGCCTCGTGTTGCAAGGACTCTCTAGTGTGTTCCAAGGGTGCAGGCAAGGATTTTTCGCGAGTGGCGCTAGCATGCTCTAATGCAGCAGACAGTTCCCGAAGTCTACTGGCATGATCCGGATGAGTAGACGACAGCTCTTCATAGGAACTGCGAAGTTGAAACAGCTCCCCCCAGACGATCGAGCGTCCTTGCTCGAGCCACTCGACAGCGGTTTCCAGGAGTCCCGCGTCCAAAGCTGCAGCCGCAGCCTCCCGCACGACATTGACACCTCGCGTAAGTTCATAGTAACGGTGTGTAAGAGAAAGGCCAATCCATGCGAGCTCAGGGAGGAGCTTGATGGCAACAGAATATGCATGGAGGAGAGTGTGATGGTGTATACGCCGAGCACATGATATCCATTCCTGGGATGCATCAAATCGAACCTGAATGGGACCAAAGGGGGCAGAAGCAGCATCCAAATGTAGGGAAATTGCTTGCTCAAGGTCATTGAGCTCTCCGAGGCGCTCGAAACGAGCTTTAAAGGTGTTGCCGAGGTTGTTAAGATGGTGAGGGTGGTGAGGGTGACCGTGAGGTGTGAGGTCAACAGCATCCCTGAGTGCCAAAATCGTGTCCTCGAGGTCACTCAGTTCCCCGAGGCGCTCGAAACGCGCGAAAAAGGCGTTTCCGAGGTTGCCAAGATGAGTAGGCTTGTGGGGGTGACCAGAAGGGGTGAGGTCAACAGCATTCCTCAGCGTCGAAATTGCATGCTCAAGATCACTCAGCTCCCCGAGGCACTTGAAACGAGCTTTGAAGGAGTTGCCCAGGTTGTTAAGATGGCCAGGCAGATCAGGGTGACCATGAGGGGTGAGGTGAACAGAATCCCTATGGCTTGAAATTGCACGCTCGAGGTCACTAAACTCGCCGAGGCGCTCAAAACGAGCTTTAAAGGAGTTGCCAAGGTTGTTAAGATGAGCACCCTTGTCAGGGTGACCATGAGGGGTGAGTTCAACAGCATTCCTGTGCAACGAAATTGCACGCTCGAGGTCACTCAGCTCCCCAAGGCGCTCGAAACGAGCCCTAAAGGAGCTGGCGAAGTTGTTAAGATAAGTGGACTTATCAGGATGATCGTGAGGGGTGAGGTGAACAGCATCGCCGAGCATTGAAATTGCATCCTCTATGTCACTCAGCTGCCCGACACGATGGAAACGAGCTTTGAAGCAGTTGCCGATGTTGTTAAGGTAGCTAGGCTTGCCAGGGTGATTATGAGGGGTGAGGTCAACAGCATCCCTGAGCGTCGAAATTGCTTCCTCGAGGTCACTCAGCGCCCCAAAATGCTCGAAACGAGTGAAGAAGGAGTTGCCGAGACTGCCGAGACGAGGAGGCTTGTGAGGATGCCCATGAGGGGTGAAGTCAACAGCATCCCTGAGTTTGAAAATTGCAACCTTCAGGTCACTCAGCTCTCCGAGGCGGTCGAAGCGAGCTTTGAAGGAGTTGCCGAGGTTGTTAAGATGGGCAGGTTTGTCAGGGTGACCGTGAGGGGTGAGGTCAACAGCATCCTTGTGCCTTGAAATCGCGTCCTCGAGGTCGCTCAGCCCCCCGAGGCGCTCGAAACGAGCTTTCAAGCAGTTTCCGAGGTTGCGAAAACGAGCAGGCTTGTCAGGGTGACCATCAGGGGTAAGGTCAACAACATCCCTGAGGGTCAAAATTGCATCCTCGAGGTCACTTAGCTCACCGAGGCGCTGGAAACGAGCTCTGAAGGAGATGGCAAGGTTGTTAAGACGGCTGAGCTTCTCAGGGTGACCATGAACGGTGAGGTCAACGGCATCCCTGTGCCTCGAAATTGCACGCTCGAGGTCACTCAGCTCTCCGAGGCGCTCAAAACGAGCTTTCAAGGAGTTGCCAAGGTTGCTAAGACGGGCTGGCTTGTCGGGCTGACCATGAGGGGTGAGGTCAACAGCATCCCTGAGGATCGAAATTGCGTCCTCGAGGTCACTCAGGTCCCCGAGGCGCTCAAAACGAGCTTTCAGGGAGTTTCCGAGGGTGTTAAGATAAATGGGCTGGTGAGGATGACCACGAGGGGTAACTTCAACCGCATCCCTGAGCATCGAAATTGCGTCATCGAGGTCACTCAGCTCCCCGATGCATTCGAAACGAGTGAAGAAGGAGCTGGCGAGGTTGTGAAGATATGTGGTCTTAATCGGGTGACCATCAAGGCTGAAGTCAACAGCATCCCTGTACCTCGAAATTGCATGCTCGAGGTCCCTGAGCTCGCCGAGGCGCCTGAAACGTGTGAGCAAGGAGTTGCCGATGCTGTTCAGAAGGTTAGGCATATGAGAATGGCCACGAGGGATGAGTTCGATAGCATCTCTGAGCGTTGAAATTGCGCGCGTGAGGTCACTCAACTCCCCGAGACGCTCGAAGCGAGCTTTGAAGGAGTTGCCAAGGTTGTTAAGATAACCAGGGTGACCGCGAGGGGTAAGGTCAACAGCATCCCTGTGCCTCGAAATTGCATTCTCGAGGTCACTCAGCTCCCCGAGGCGCTGGAAACGGCTAATGAAGGAGTTGCCGAGGCTGTTCAAAAGGGTAGGTTTGTGGGGGTCGCCGTGTGGGGTGAGATAAACAGCATCCCCGAACGTCGAAATTGCGTGCTCGAGGTCACTGAGCTCTCCGAGGCGCTCGAAACGAGCGATGAAGGAGTTGCCGAGGTTGTTAAGAGAAGTAGGCTTGTGAGGGTGACCATGAGAGGTAAGGTCAACAGCATCCCTGAGTGTTGAAATTGCGTCTTCGAGGTCACTCAGTTTCCCGAGGTGCTCGAAACGTGTGATCAAGGAGTTGCCGAGGTTGTTAAGACGCGCAGGCTTGTCAGGGCGACCATGAGGGGTAAGGTCAACCGCATCCCGGAGTGTTGAAATTGTGTACTCGAGGTCACTCAGCTCTCCGAGGCGCTTGAAACGAGTGGCGAAGGAATCACTGAGACTGTTCAGAATGGTAGGCTTGTGAGGGTGACCATGAGGTGTAAGGTCAACAGCATCCTTGAGCGTCGAAATTGCGTCCTCTAGGTCACTCAGTTTCCCGATGTGCTCGAAACGAGCTTTGAAGGAGTTGCCGAGGTTGTTAAGACGAATAGACCTGTGAGGGTGGCGATGGGAGGAAAGGTCAACAGCAGCCCTGTGTCTTGAAATTCCGTCTTCGAGGTCACTCAGCTCCCTGAGGAGCTCGAAACGAGACATCAAGGAGTTGCCGAGGTTGTTAAGACAAGCACCCTTGTCAGGATGACCACGAGGAGTGAGATCAACGGCGCCCCTGAACGTCAGAATTGCGTTCTCGAGGTCCCTCAGCTGCCCGAGACGCTGGAAACGGGTGATCAAGGATTTGCCGAGGTTGTTAAGATAGGCAGGCTTGTCTGGGTGACTATCGGGAGTAAGGGCAACAGCGTCGCTGAGCGTCGAAATTGCGTCCTCTAGGTCACTCAACTCCGCGAGGCGATCGAAACGAGCTTTGAAGGAGGTGCCGAGGTTATTAAGACGGCCAAGCTTGTCAGGGTGACCATGAGGAGTTAGGTCCACAGCACCCTTGTGCCTCGAAATTGCGTGCTCGAGGTCATTGAGCTCCCCCAGGCGCTCGAAACGAGCTTTGAAGGAGCTGCCGAGGTTGCTCAGACGAGCAGGTTTGTTGGGATGGCCATTAGGGGTGTGGTCAACGGCCTCTCTAAGCGTCGAAATTGCGTGCTCGAGGTCCCTCAGCCCCCCGAGGTGATTGAATCGATACAATAACGGCACACCGAGATTCGCTAGTCCTCCGAGGTACCGGTCATCCCAAACCGAAGTAGACCTGGTCAATTCTTCCAAAAGTGTAATTGCCTTTTGCCGATCGGCTGCATCACCGAACCGTTCGAACCGGTGCAACAACTGGATACTGGAAATCCATTGTTCCTCGTCCGTTAACCGTGATGTTGAATCCTGCTCCACCGATGATTCCCCATCCGCCTGAACAGGGCCCACCCCACGTCCGGCATGCAGTTGGAGTACGAAAGTCGCAGCTCGCTTTTCATGACCCTCTGTAGAGCTGAGCTCTATCGCCTCATGCAGCAATGCCTCAGCTAGCGTTCCCTCGACTTCATCCCTCGACTTCTCGAATCGCGCAAGATGAATCGCGGCCAGCTGAATCAACGTGGAAGGACGGTCAACATGTCCGACAGGACGAACAGTAAGTGCATTGCGATACAAGCTAAGGGGGACCTCGAAGGAGGCATCCGCGTCCTCGACATGACACAGGATAGATTTGGCTATTGCAAGGTTTGACTGAGCAACCGCACGACAGGGATGGTCCATGGGACAAATACTGAGCGCCCGCTCAAACTCGTCAACAGAACGCTCCAGATCCCGTTTTCCCCCATGCTTTCGGTAACGCGAGAGAGCGCTGTGGCCTTGGTTGGTTGCATCTTCTAGCTCGCCTCGAGATTCTGCGTTTGACTATGCACATACACCGATTAATGAGGGTCGTGTTGACGCAAGTTGCTACTTACGCAATAAGGGCTAAGGATCCTCGACGCTGATGAATCACTGTTCTCGCGCTTCTGCTGTTTGACTGTGACCAAAATGGATGAACACGGGGATACAATGTCCTCATCCTCTGGGAATATGGTAAACGCTGCCATGGTATGAGTACCCAGACCATTCTGCCAAAGTCTGTCCCACTCACGAGTGTCTTTTGCACTGCGGTCCAATAGTTGTTCCACGGTGAATGTTAACTTTCGTAGCTGCTCCCCAGCACCCAACATGGGCTGGAATTCGAAGGATGCATAGACCTCAAGACAAACTGTGGTCCCCAGATTTGACGGTCTGCAAACTCCGTCAGGGCTGACCAGTTGAAGAAAGGGATCTCTCACAATGGAATCGGCTCATTCCATTCGACGACATCGTCATTCACCGAGGAACGTTTATTTTCGGTTCTCCATTCAAGGCCACTGTGATGCACCACGGTGTAAAAGCCGGCAGGGAGTCGTCCAAGGCGAAGCGCGACATCCGTCGCTCGGATACCTACCTTGTCATGAGCAATCTTTATAAACCGTGTAGAAAAAGAGCTTCATACCCGTAATAATCATTTCTTCGTTCTCATCGGTGTGCGTTGCAGAGCCTAAGGAAGAGGGCACATGCTGTGGCCGGTCCCCGATTCCAGGGATTTCCCCCTTCTCTTGCTCCTTCCCTGCATATTCGGGGTAGACGCCGGGCGTTTGTATGTTGTCCTGCCGGATAGGTTAGTCGGCAAACAAGCAGCTAGGCATCGAAACCCACAGTCAGGGTACATGAAGGCGAAGTCCTCAATCCAAGTACTAGTAGTAGTTGTTCGTTTCTGGTGCTCTCGCAACCCTCAACCAGGCTACCTGACGTCTCCGATTCAGGTTGTGATCCTTCTTCTCTGGCGCCCGTTTCGCTGGTCATCGCTACTTAGACTGGGAAAGTGCTAGTGAGGTGTTGACTCGAAGTGGCACCTCAAGTTGAAAGTGGCTGTGCGGCAGCAGCTTGACGGTGTTTGTACATACTTTGACAAGATAGAGATGACATGTCCATCGGCACATTGTATTCGTTGCGCACTCGGACGCCGCGTACACTGGCAACCAACTTGAAACAAGACCCGCGGTAAAGTTAATAGGTACGATCGAGCAAGGAGATGAAAATAGGATTCAATATGGAGACCTGACCGAGAATGTCAATCTATCCGTGCGTACAATACCATGACAGCAGACAATATAAACACCCGAATGTTCAAAGGCCTACATGAATGAACGGAAGCCACTTGACGAAAGACGCAGTGCCACTGTCTCGAAGACGCCCAATAGCTCCGTGCAGCGCCCGTGCAGCCTCCCGATAATCCGGCCTCGTGCCGTTCCGAAATAGTTGCGCGTATACGTCCCTTGCCACATCAGGCGCAAGCTCATCGCTGATCGACCACATCGTACCAATGACTCCCCTGTAACCTGCGAACAACATTCCTGCCGCGACATGGATGGCCTCGTCGGAGAGGCGCTCGTCACCCATCGCTGTCTGGCACGCAGAGAGAAAGGCAAGCCCACCGCGGGGGCGTGACAACCCGATGATGTCACGCAGCTTCAAGAGACGTTGATCGGCGAGACAAAGTCCACTCTCAGTCGGAATCGCAGCGTCTTGGATTCCGTGGCATGCGAAATGAACCCAGTCTGCCTCCTTCATCAGGGCAAGTACTTCCCCGACTGTGCCGACAGACGACTCCAGGAGGGTGGTGCGTGCAGAAGGGGAATTCCGGATCATCGCCCTAATGTGTTCCAACTCTGTGGCCACACCTGGAAGCCGAGATAAGCCATCCGAGCTTGGCTGACGGACCGTAAGGAGACGGAGATTGCCGCTAGGTGCCGCGTTGGGACCGGATGACAACTCAAGAATGCTGAGAGTAGGGATGTATGACGAGACAACGAAGTCGGATACCTTGTGCCCAGGTTGCGAATGCTGGGAGTCATACAAACCAGCTGCATGGATGGGAAGAAACACAAAGGGGCCAGTCGGACACCAAAAAATCCGTGGTAGTCCCCCAGGAATCTGTTCGGAGACATATGAACGGATCAGCTATGAGTTCAAGTGACACGGCATGACATACCGAGAAAGCCAAAGCATCCAGGACTGGTTTGACAACACCGTTCCACAAGGTGGATAATAGGGGCTCCCAGCTGACGGCGCCCCGTGTCGCGCTTTTCCCCTCCCTGTCGTCACAGCATAGGACACGAGCGTTACCAAGCAATGTCTCCAGCATGTTCTGAAGACCTACGGATCTCTGGAAAGTGATATTAGGAAGAGGAACATGGATTACATGGTCGACATCAGCAAGAACAATCAACGCATCGCAGCGGCTTTCTGCAGCGTTGAGTAAGACAACCGGACCGGTGTGTGCTGAAGCTCGGAGCTGAGAGAACTCGTTCCGGAGGAGGAAATGTTCGAAGCCAGGAAAGCGTCGAATTTCCTGAAGTAATTTATCTCGTTCGATCGCGAGCGTGCGTTGATTGTCGACCTCTTGTTGCAGGGATTCTGTGACACGATACGTTGCACTTCGAGTCTCTGCCAAGATTGCGGACAAGGATTCTTCGCGTATGACACTAGCAAGCTCTAATGCGGAAGACAGTTCCCGAAGTCTATGAGCATGATCCGGATGAGCAGACGACAACTCGTCGTAGGAGCTGCGAAGCTGAAACAACTCTCCCCAAACGATCGAGCGTCCTTGCTCGAGCCACTCCACAGCAATTTCTGGGAGTCCCGCATCCAAAGCAGCAGCAGCAGCTTCCCGCACCACATTGGCACCTCGTTGAAGCTCAGAGTAACGGTGTGTAAGAGAGAGGCCAATCCATGCGAGTTCAGGAAGGAGGCTAATGGCAATAGAATATGCATGGAGGAGAGAGTGATGGCGCATACGCTGAGCACATGATACCCATTGCTGTGATGCATGAAATCGAACCCTAATTGGGCCGATGGAGGCGGAAGCAGCGTAGAAATATAGGGAAATTGCTTGCTCGAGGTCGCTGAGCTCCCCCAGGCGCTCGAAACGAGCTTTGAAGGAGCGGCCGAGGTTACAAAGATGGCCAAGCTTCTGAGGGTGACCATGAGGGGTGAGGTCAACCGCTTCCCTGCACGTCGAAATTGCGTCTTCGAGGTCACTCAGTTTCCTAAGGCAATCGAAGCGATTGAAGAAGGAGTTGCCAAGGTTGTCAAGACAGGTGTGCTTGAGAGGGTGACCTTCAGGAGTAAGGTCAACAGCATCCCTGAGCGTCGAAATTGCGTCCTCCAGGTCACTCAATTCCCCGAGGCTTTCGAAACGAGTGATCAAGAAAGTGCCTAGGGTGTTGAGATAGCAGGGCCTGTGGGGGTGGCCATGAGGGGTGAAGTCAACAGCGTCCCTGAGCATCGAAATTGCGTCCTGGAGGTCACTCAAGTCACTAAGCCGCTGGAAACGAGCCTTCAACGAGGTGCCGAGGTTGTTGAGACGGCTGGGCTTGTCAAGGTGACCCTGAGGGGTGAGGTCAACAGCAGCCCTGAGCGTTGAAATTGCGCGCTCGAGGTCGCTTGGCTCCCCGAGGCGCTCGAAACGAAGTTTGAAGGAGTTTCCGAGGTTGTTAAGGTAGGTGGGCTGGTGATGGTGACCATGAGGGGTGAGGTCAACGGCCTTCCTGTGCCTCGCAAGTGCGTCCTCGAGGTCACTCAGCTCCCCGAAGCGCTCGAAACGAGTGAAGAAGGAGTTGCCGAGGCTGTTGAGAAAGCGGGGTTTCTCAGGGTGACCATGAGGGGTGAGCTCAACAGCATCCCTGTGCCTTGAAAGTGCATTCTGGAGGTCACTCAGCTCCCCAATGCGCTCGAAACGAGCGAAGAAGGAGTCGCCCAGATTGTTAAGAAAGTGGGGCTTGTGGGGGTGACCTTGAGGGGCGAGCACAACAGCATCCCTGAGCGTCGAAATTGCGTCCTCGAGGTAACTCAACTCCCCGAGCTGCTCGAAACAAGTGATCAAGGAGTTGCCGAGGTTGTTAAGACAGCGGGGCTTGTGATGGTGACCATGAGGAGTGATGTCAACAGCATCCCTGAGCGACGAAATTGCGTCATGGACGTCACTCAGCTTCCCGAGGCGCTCGAAACGACTAATGAAGGAGTTGCCGAGGTTGCTAAGATAGCTGGGCTTGTGGGGGTTGCCATCAGGGGTGAGGTCAACGGCATCCCAGAGAATCGAAATTGCATTCTGGAGGTCACTCAATTCCCCGAGGCGCTCGAAACGAGCCTGGAACGAGATACCGAGGTTGTTGAGACGGTTGGGCTTGTCAAGGTGACCCTGAGTGGTGAGGTCAACAGCATCCCTGAGCGTTGAGATTGCGCGCTCGAGGTCACTCAGCTCCCCGAGGCGCTCGAAGCGAGTGAAGAGGGAGTTGCCGAGGTTGTTAAGACAGGTGGGCTTGAGAGGATGGACATGGGGGATGGTGTCAACGGCATCCTTGAGCGTCGAAATGGCGTCCTCGAGGTCCCTCAGCTCCCCGAGGCAATTGAATCGATTCAATAACGCTACACCGAGATTTACTAGTCCTCCGCAGTACCGGTCATCCCAAACCGAAGTAGATCTGATCAACTCCTCCAAAAGTCTGATTGCCTCTTGCAGGTCGGCTATATCACTAAACCGTTCGAAGCGGTGCAATAACTGGACACTGAAAATCCATAGGTCTTCGTCCGTTAAGCGTGAAGTCGAAGCTTGCTGCATCAATAATTTGCCATCCGCCTGAACAGGGTGCACTCCACGTCCGTCATGCAGTTGGAGCACGAAAGTCGCAGCTCGTTTTTCATGACTGTCTGTGGAACTTAGCTCCATCGCCTCGTGCAGCAACGCCTCAGCCCTTACTCCCTCAACTTCATCCCTCTGCTTCTTGAATCGTGCGAGATGCACCGCGGCCAGCTGAATCAATGTGGAAGGACGGTCGACATGGCCGACAGGTCGGGCAGCAAGTGCATTGCGATACAAATCAAGAGGGACGTCGAGGGAGGCACCCGGGTCTTCGACCTGACACAGGATGAATTTCGCCATGGCCAGATTCGACTGCGCAGCCGGACAACAAGGATGGTTCAGCGGACAGATACTGAGCGCTCGCTCAAACTTGTCAATAGAACGCTTCAGATCTCGGTTTTCTCCGTACTTTCGGTAACACAAGAGAGCGTTGTGGCCTTGATTTGTTGCAGCTTCCAGCCCGCCTCGAGATCCTGTGGTTGACTATGGATATACACTGATTGGTTTAAATGGGGTTGACACAAGTCGGCTACTTACGCAATGAGGGACAAGGACCCTCGACGCCGATAGATCACTGTTCTCGCACTTCCGCCGCTTGACAGTGACCAAAATAGATGAACACGGGGATACAACGTCCCCATCCTCTGTGAAGAGGGTAAACGCTGCCATGGTGTGAGTACCCAGACCCTTGAGCGAAACTCAGTCCTACTCACAAAGGTATTTTGCACTGCGGTCCAATAGTTGTTCCACGGTGGTTGTTAACTTTCGCAGCTGTTCCCCAGCACCTAACATGGGCTGGAATTCAAAGGATGCATAGACCTCAAGACAGACGGTGGCCGACAGATCTGACGGTCTGCGAATTCTATCAGAGCCAACCCCAGTTCAGGTTGGGGAAGGTGGGTCTCACATCGGAATCAGCCCACTCCATTCGACGACATCGTCATTCACTGAGGAACGTTTATTTTCGGTTCTCCATTCAAGGCCACTGTGATGCACCACGGTGTAAAAGCCGGAGGGGACTCGTCTAAGGCCAAGAGCGACATCTGTTGCTCGGATACCTACCTTGTCGTTAGAAATGTTTGCAGATGTAGAGAAATGAGTTTCATACTCGTAATAACTGGTTCTTCGTTCTCATCTGTGTGTGTTGCAGAGCCTGAGGAAGAGGGCATATCCTGTAGCTGGTCCCCGGGTCCTTGGTTTTCCTTGGTTCCTTGCGCCTGCTTCACACATTCGATGTAGCTAGGAGAAACGCCGGGTGTTTGTATGCTGTCCTGCAAGATGGGTCGGTTAGCAAATGAGCAACTAGGTCTCGAAACCCACAATCAATGTACTGGACAGCGACGTCCTTGATTCAAGCCGTGGTCGCCCTTCAAGTCCTCTGTTGCTCGAACTGCTGGACATCGCCGCTTTGACTGGGAAAGCGAGCTGTTGAGTATGCGGCGAGGCATGTGCCACAGCTTCCTCCACGTGCAATCGCGGAGTCTAATCAAGAGCAGTGCAGGGAGGAGGAAGTGTCATGAAATCATGCGTCAGTCATCGTGCGACAATGTGTGGTTGAGTGGTGCCGATTGGGTTTGGGAATGTGCGCGTGGGTGTTTCACACGGTGGGGATGTCCCCCTCTGGCACGCTGGCACGCTCTCGTTTGGAATAGTTGCGCTGCAGGTGCTTCGGGTGCATCGTCTGACTGGGCATAAAAGTAGGGATGGAAGGAAATCTGACGCGTAGCTTCACCCCGACCGCACGCACACATTGCGTCACGCATTCAGTAGTTCTGCGTCTCTTCCTCTTTCTTGACATCATGTGCCTGTACCTACTCGAGTTACATATATCTTTCTTGATCCCACTGTAACACGAGCGAGCGTTATCATGCAGAACACATTTAGAGGGTTCGGGCAACGCAAGTCCGTGGCAATTTCCTTTTTCCACATGCACGTCTGGGCCCATCCCGATCGTACTTCTGTATCACCGTGAAACAGACCCCTCGTCCTTCGCACACGCTGGTGCTGGTGTCTTTTGTGACGACGCGTGGCTCTTCCTCGCCACCCCACGTTTGCAATGGAGAAAGCTGCATGTCGACGGTACGTAGCGCATCGTCGAACCGAGGACTCCGTGTTTCGCGCAACACAGGAAATTCAGCATCGGAACCTGCGACAGGTTCCCCCCGTGTCGTACATGCATGCGGGGGAAACCCGGATTGTGCTTGCTGTGGGAGTGGTCAGGTGTGTGTCGGAGATATCGGGTTCTGAGCCAGCGGACGCGATATAAGAAAGGGAGAGGTATGTAAAGAATGCAACATACAGTTCAATTGTGAATGACTTGACATGATATTGCCTTGATGTCCATGCGTATCGCGTGCACGCACGCACATTCTGTATTCGTCCCAGAACCTAGATTATGTATGAGTAAGATGGGGAAGCTCACTCTCGTCACCAGACGTGGGGTCCAACGTCCAACGTCGACGAAGCCCCAGCCTCGGCTCCCAACACATTGCAAACGTCGTATCGACCGCTAGTCACGGGAGCTGTGGATAATGGACCGGCGCAAGATCCAGTGGGACTCCTGCAATGAATCATGACAAACTGGACGGCCTCTCCGAGTCGTTCTTGTTGAGTGTTGGAAGCGTGCGCGCCGCTGTACTAGGGCGTCCGTTGGTACTCGGACAGCGCGTACACTGGCAACGATCCAAACAAGACCGCTGAGTGGCAAAGCCAATGGGCGGTGGGGGAAGTCATTACACTGGCCCCGTATTATAAAATACATTTCAATAGGAAGACATGACCATACAGACACTCGAATATTCAAAGACCTACATGGATGAACGGAAGCCACTTGAAGAAAGACGCTCTGCCACTATCTCGAAGTCGCCCAACAGCTCCGTGCAGCGCGCGTGCAGCCTCCCGATAATCCGGCCTTGTGCCGTTCCGAAACAGTTGCTGGTATACGTCCCTTGCCACATCAGGCGCAAGCTCATCGCTGATCGACCACATCGTACCAATGACTCCCCCGTAACCCGCGAACAACATCCCCGCTGCGATATGAATGGCCTCGTCAGAGAGACCCTTGTCGCCCGTCGCCGTCTCGCATGCGGAGAGAAAGGCAAGCCCACCGCGGGGACGTGACACCCCGATGATGTCACGCAGCTTCAAACGGCGTTGATCGGCGAGACAAAGTCCACTCTCAGTCGGACTTTCAGCGCCTTGGATTCCGTGGCATGCAAAATGGACCCAGTCCGCCTCTTTCATGAGGGCAAGTACTTCCTCGACCGTGCCGACAGAGGATTCCAGGAGAGTGGTGCGTGCTGAGGGTGATTTCCCGATTACCGCCTTGATGTGTTCCAACTCAGTGGGCACTCCTGGAAGTCGGGATTGACCATCTGAGGGTGGCTGACGGACAGCAAGGAGGCGGAGATCCCCGCTAGGTGACATATCGGGATTGGATGACAGTTCAAGGATGCTGAGAGTAGGAACATATGATGAGATCACAAAGTCGGACACCTTGTGCCCAGGTTGCGAATGCTGCATATCATAGATACCAGCTGCATGGATGGGAAGAAACACGAAAGGACCAGTTGGACACCAAAAAATGCGTGATAAGTGCCTGTGTGTCTGTTCCAAGACAAGATCAGGTATGAATTCAAGTGATATGACATAACGTACTGAGAAAGCCAAGGCATCCAAAACTGGTTTGACGACGCTGTTCCACAAAGTGGATAAGAGCGGCTCCCAACTAACGCGACCCCGTGTTGCAGCTTTCCCCTCTCTGTCATCACAGCATATGACACGAGCGTGACCAAGTAATTCCCCCAGCATGTTGTGAAGACGCGTAGATCTCTGGAAAGTGAAAGTGGAAAGCGGGACATGAATTACATGATCGACATCAGCAAGAACAATCAACGCATCGCAGTGGCTTTCTGCAGCGTTGAGTATCACTACCGGTCCAGAGTGTGCTGAGGCTCGGAGCTGAGAGAACTCTTTGGGTCGGAGGAAATGCTCGAAACCAGGAAACCCACGAATCTCCTGGAGAAGTTTATCTCGTTCGATTGCGAGCGTATGGTGTCTGGCGGCTTCTTGTTGCAAGGACTCTGTCACGTGATCCACTGCGCTTCCACCCTGTCCCAGGAGTGCGAAGGATTTTTCTTCGCGAGTGGCACTAGCATGCTCTAATGCGACAGAAAGCGCCCGAAGTCTACGAGCATGATCTGGATGAGCAGACAACAGCTCTTCATAAGAGCTGCGAAGCTGAAACAGCTCCCCCCAAACGATCGAGCGTCCTTGCTCGAGCCACTCCACAGCAGTTTCCGGGAGTCCCGAGTCCAAAGCAGCAGCGGCAGCCTCCCGTACCACATCGGCACCCCGCCTGAGTTCAGAGTAACGGTGTGTAAGAGAGAGGCCAATCCATGCAAGTTCAGGAAGGAGGTTAATGGCAATAGAATATGCACGGAGGAGAGAGTGATGGTGTATACGGCAAGCCCATGATATCCAATTCTGTGATGCAAGAAATCGAACCCTAACAGGGCCGACGGGAGCGGAAGCAGCATGCAAATACATGGAAATCGCTTGCTCGAGGTCATTCGGCTCCCCGAGGCGCTCGAAACGAGCTGTGAAGGAGTTGCCAAGGTTGTTAAGGTAGCGAGGCTTCTGAAGGTGACCATGAGGGGTGAGGTCAACAGCATCCCTCTGCGTCGAAATTGCGCGCTCGAGGTCACTCAGCTCCCTGAGACGCTCGAAACGAGTATTGAAGAAGTTGCCGAGGTTGTGCAGAAAGGTAGGTTTGTCAGGGTGACCGTGAGGGGTGAGGTCAACAGCATCCCTGAGCGTTGAAATTGCGCGCTCGAGGTCATTCAGCTCTCCAAGGCGCCTGAAACGTGAGATCAAAGAATTACCGAAGTTGTTGAGAAGGATAGGCTTGAGAGGGTGACCATGAGGGATGATGTCAACAGCATCCCTCTGTGTCGAAATTGCGCGCTCGAGATCACTTAGCTGCCGGAGGCGTTCGAAACGAGCTTTAAAGGAGCTGCCGAGGCTGTTAAGATGAGAAGGTTTCTCGGGGTGGCCACGAGGGGTGAGGTCAACAGCAGCCTTGAGGGTCGAAATTGCATCCTCGAGGTCACTCAGCTCCCCGAGGTGCTCGAAACGAGCTTCGAAGGAAGTCCCGAGGTTGTTGAGATGGATGGGCTTGTCAGGGTGACCATGAGGGGTGAGTTCAACAGCATCCCTGTGCCTCGAGATTGCGTCCTCGACATCACTCAGCTCCCCGAGGCGCTCGAAACGAGCTTTGAAGCAGTTGCCAAGGTTTCCAAGATGGCCCGGTCTGAGAGGGTGACTATGAGGCACGAGGGCAACAGCATCCCTGAACATCGAAATCGCGCGCTCGAGGTCGCTCAACTCCCCGCGGCACTTGAAATGTGTAATCAAGGACTCGCCGAAGTTGCTCAGAAATGTAGGCATGTGAGGGTGACCGTGAGGGGTAAGGTCAACAGCATCCCTGTGCGTTGAAATTGCACACTCGAGGTCATTCAACTCCCCGAAGCGCTTGAAACGAGTGACAAACGAGTTGCCGAGGTTGTTAAGATAGCCAGGCTTGTGAGGGTGACCATGAGGGGTGAGGTCAACAGCATTTTTGAGCGTTGAAATTGCGCACTCGAGGTCACTCGACTCGCCGAGGCGCCCGAAACGAAGGAAGAAGGAGTTGCCGAGGTTGTTAAGATGGTAATGCTTCTGAGGGTGACCATGGGGGGTGAGGTCAACAGCATCCCTAAGCGTTGACACTGCGCGCTCGATATCACTCAGCTCCCCGAGGCGCTTGAAACGTGTGATCAAAGAGCTGCCGAAGTTGTTCAGAAGGGTAGGCTTGTGGGGGTGGTCATTGGGGGTGAAGTCAACAGCATCCCCGTGCCTCGAAATTGCGTCATCGAGATCACGCAGCTCCCCGAGGCGCTCGAAACGAGTGAAAAAGGAGTTGCCGAGGTTACTGAGACGAGTAAGTTTGCGAGGGTCAGCATGAGGGGTGAGATGAACAGCATCCCTGATCGTCGAAATTGCGCGCTCAAGGTCACTCAACTCGCCGAGGCGCTCAAAATGAGCTTTGAAGGAGTTTCCGAGATTGTTAAGGTGGCCAGGCTTCTGAGGGTCACCATGAGGGGTGAGGTCAACAGCGTCCGTGAGCGTCGAAATTGCGCGCTCGAGGTCCCTCAGCTCCCCAAGGTGATTGAATCGGTACGATAACCCCACACCGAGATTCGCTAGTCCTCTGCGGTACCGGTTATCCCAAACCGAAGTAGATCTGACCGCCT
The DNA here is from genome assembly GCA_038093415.1 of Xerocomellus chrysenteron. NCBI lineage: Eukaryota > Fungi > Basidiomycota > Agaricomycetes > Boletales > Boletaceae > Xerocomellus > Xerocomellus chrysenteron. The sequence continues at coordinate 3,424 of JBBPSD010000571.1, read as the reverse complement.
CCTCCAAACGTGTGATTGCCCATTGCAGGTCGGTTACATCACCGAACCGTTCGAACCGGTGCAACCACTGGACACCGCAAATACACGAGTCCTTCTCCGTTAAGCTTGAAGGTGAACCCTGCTGCAACGGTAATTGGCCATCAGCCTTGACAGCGCCCATTCTACGTCCGGCATGCAGTTGGAGCATGAAAGCCGCAGCCCGCTTTTCATGACCCTCTGTAGAACTGAACTCCATCGCCTCATGCAGCAATACCTCAGCCCGTGCTCCCTCGATTTCATCCATCCGCTTCTTGAATCGCGAGAGATGCACCGCGGCCAGCTGAATCAACGTGGAAGGACGGTCGACGTGGCCGACAGGTCGGGCAGCAAGTGCGTTGCGATACAGGCGAAGGGGGACCTCGAGGCAGGCATCCATGTCCTCGACCTGACAGAGGATGAATTTCGCCATGGCCAGGTTTGACTGAGCAGCCGCACGACAAGGATGGTCCAACGGACAAATATTGAGCGCCCGCTCAAACCTTTCAATGGAATGTTTCAGATCCCGTTTTTCTCCGTGCTTCTGGTAACGCGAGAGCTTGTCGTGGCCTTGGTTTGTTGCATCTTCTAGCTCGCCTCGGGATTCTGTTGTCGGCTATGGACATACAACGATTAATGAGGCTCGTGTTCACAGAAGTCGCCTGCTTACGCAATGAGGGCCAAGGACCCTCGGCGCTGATGAATCACTACTCTCGCACCTCCGCCGTTTGACAGTGACCGAAATGGATGAGCACGGGGATACAACATCCTCATCCATTGGGAAGAGGGAAAACGCTGCCATGGTGTAAGCACTCAAACCCTTGTGGAAAACGTCGCCTCACTCACGAACGTCTTTTGCACGGTCCAATAATTGTTCCACAGGGACTGTTAACTTTCGCAGTAGCTCTCCAGCGCCTAACATGGGCTGGAATTCGAAGGATGCATAGACCTCAAGACAGACGGTGGCCGACAGATCTGACGGTCTGCGGACCTGTCAGGGCCATCCCCAGTTAGAAAAGTGGAATCTCACAATGGGATCGGCCCACTCCATTCGACGACATCGTCATTCACTGAAGAAGGCTTGTTTTCGGTTCTCCATTCAAGGCCGCTGTGAAGCACCACGGCGTGAAAGCCGGAGGGAACTCGTCTAAGGCCAAGAACGACATCTGTCGCTCGGATACCTACCTTGTCATTAGCAATCTTTGCAATCTTTGCAAACTGTGTAGAGAAATGAGTTTCTTACTTGTGATAACCAGTTCTTTGTTCTCGCCTGTATGCCCTGGAGAGCCTGAGGAAGAGGGCACATGCTGTGGCTGGTCCCCAGGTCCAGGGGTTTCCTCCTTCCCTTGCTTCTGCCCCACACATCTGGGGTAGCGGTCAGAAACGCCGGGTATTTGTATGCAGTCCTGCAGGATAGGTCAGTTGGCAAATGAGCAGTAGACCATGAAGCGCACGATCAGGGTACTAGGCGACAACGTCTGTCTTGGTCGTTCTTCTCTGGTGCCAGATTTGCTGGACATCGCTGTTTCAACCGGAAAAGTGAGCTGTTGAAGTATGCAGCAAAGGATGTATGTACCTAGAGCACTTCTAGCATCACAAAAACTACATAAATGTTATCAGTCCAAATAATCGTCCGCGAGAGATTACATTCATTGGCAGCCCGTTTTGGTCGTCTTGACAGAGGGGGAGATTATCATATAATACGAATGAACTGAATTTGGGGGAAAACTCCGGGCCATTCATAATATCGCACGACATTATAATCTCTTGTGACAACATAGCACAGTATATTGCAGCTAATTGTACCTACAGACAATACAATGTAATACAATCTCGATCTCGTACACAACTTGAATACAACCTGATGGGAATATAATACAGACCAACCTCCGTCTCATTGAGATGCCGGTGCTCGCCATCACAAGCAACTCACTGTTGGGAATCATTGTAGATGAACATGACTTGGAGGTGACCAGCAACCAAGGAGAATGCCCAGGAGTCAGAGGCTTGGAGCATTGTTGTTACATGAGACGTACTCTTGGTAGGTCGAGCGAAACCTGATTGTCTCGAGGGAGGTACTCACGAAGAGACGCTTCGTCCTCAAGTCAATCCGAAGGTCAAGTGTCAAAGGTTCAGAAGATCGAAGGTCTTAAGCCGATTGCTTAAGGATCCAAGAATACGCTAGATTGCGTAGAACGAGAATGAGAACTAAAGTACATGCAGCTATCTACTTATACTAGGAGACGCGTAAGCGTAGAACTCCGTAGAACAAGAAGGAATCAATGAGTAATAGGAAGTACGTGTCCGATACGAGAGAATCGGATGGAAGACTAAGCTGTCCAAGATAAGCGTAAGCATAAATGAGTCAACAGGTATCATCCCGTCCAGTAGTAGCAGAAGGAGAATGGTGCGGGTTAGAGTTCAATAAAAGAAGAGTTCAAAGAACTCAAAAGAATCAGAGTATGTATCCAATCGTAAGAATACATACCAAAGAGCATATGAGTGCGACGTAAGACAGAAAAGAGAAAGATACCATGATAAAGGAGATGAACTGTAACACACCACATTCTTGAGTCCCATCTCGACGACAACTCCCCTCTTTGGAGTGCTACCCGAATCTATATCCAAGTCCAACGGCTACACACCCTCCTCGACCTCGCTTCTTCCCCCTCCAGCATCGGCAGACGCTGCAACACCCTCCGCGCTATTCAACAAACCATCCAGGAAGATCTCTTTTCTCTCTTCCATCAATTCCATATGCCAGAATTTGTAGCAGACATAGAACAATATTCAGCCGAGCTAACTGCGGCGACCAACCCGCAAGTTATACCCTCCGCCTCCTCCTCCCCTCTCACTGCCGCCATTGAACTGGCTATCCAGAACGCAGAGTTGAATCATGAAGTCCTGACGGAAGGGACTATTCGAGGAACGCCGGTAGACGGCCCCCTTCACTGTAACCACCCACGCTATGCCGAGACTTGTTTCGAGTGCCACCACCTTGGCCATATTCGCGTCAATTGCCAATGGTATGTCTGCCCCACCTGCAAAGTCAACCGCCCAGGCCACCCACAGTACCGATGCCCTCTTAATCATCGGACTTCCTGTTCCTCATCCTCGTCCACCCGACCTCGCCCCATTCCTCCCCCCCGTTCTCATCACTTGCGTCGAGGAAACTCTCACCTACCCCGCCGAACTCATCGCCCCTCTCCTCCGAGATCTCCGTCCCCCATCGTGGACTTTGACTACAATGATGTAGCAATCTCGAACATGACTGGATCTCCTGTAGGATCCTACGCGTACTTCTGACTAGCCCCTTTTATTCGTTATCCTTCTCCAGAGTTTCAGGTTTAGTAGGGGGGTAATGTTACGATTCTTTTGTTTTCATGCGTCATTCGTCTTTCGCCTCACT
>JBBPSD010000570.1:0-21148 GCA_038093415.1 Xerocomellus chrysenteron | reverse complement strand
CGAAGGCGCCGCGCACATGCACGAACTTTCCAAGCTGGCGGAAAAGGACCCCGAGTTCTTCAAGTACCTCCAAGAAAACGACCGGGAGCTGCTGGAGTTTGAGCCCGAAGATGCGGTCGATGACAACGACGAGGAGGAGGAGGAGGAGGACGTCGAAATGGAGAGCGAGACGTTGCCTATCCTCACAAAGGACATCCTGCGCGGATGGCAAAAGGCTCTGCTCGATGCAAGTCCCCCCCTGTGTTGATCTCGGCTTCCACTGATGGTCTTTCCAGTACCGTTCCTTGCGTGCCCTGCGAAAACTCTTGATCGCATTCCGTTCTGCTGCACACATGAACGAGGACAATCAATTCCTTGCTTGGCGCATCGACAGCTCAGCCAGTTAAGCGTCTCGAACCTCGTTTTGTAGTGCCGCGCTCACAATATTTCCAGTGTACAACAAGCTCGTCACCACTGCTTTCAAATTCACCCCGGTCATTCTCGCCCATCATATCCCCTACAAAACACTTGCAAATGGAAAATAGTATGTGAAACGTGCATCGGCTTCCCCGTTATATTTATCATCTCCTGCAGTAAACCACCTACGCAAACAGCCAAACAAAAGGGCCTGCAAAAGCTCATCCTATCGTACTTTAACAATGTCATCCACCTGATACCACAGCTTACCGACAACGAGATGCTTCAGCTTGCCTTTTCGGAAAGCGCAAAGATCCTACCGTATGTCACCACGAGTCGGAAAGCAGTCAAGGCCTATCTAAAGGTAGGGTCGTTTAAAGTTCTTGATGACCCTGCGATAATTAGGCAAACATTTTCAGCAATGTCTACATGTTTGGTCTTCAGGAGAAGACAGCGTACGGATAGCTGCGTTCTTGGCGATCAGAACACTCGCAAACGCCGCTGACAATGCCATGCTGGACCTTGTCTTGAAGGTTTGGGTTCTTGATCTCATAGACGATTTCATCACTTATGGGCCATCTCAGAGCACGTACCTTGAGTTGGTGCGCTCCTCGAAATCCACTAGCTCGCACAAATTGCCCTCTATCAATCTCATGAAAAATTCTGCCTCGGAGATCTTTTGCATGGACCATGCGACAGCGTATCAGCATGCGTTTGGATACATAAGGCAGCTTGCGATTCACCTCAGGAATAGCATGAAAACACAAACAAAGGTGCGTAATTGACTCTGGTTCCTCACCTTTCCCGATTGGACCCATGTCCTCAGGACGCATACCGACAAGTATACAACTGGCAATATGTGCATTCCATCGACTTCTGGGCCCTCGTGCTGGCAAGGGCATGTAGCACAGAAGCGCAAGCCGGACGAGGAAAAGAGAGCGATCTCAAATCTCTCATTTACCCACTGGTTCAAGTGAGCTTGGGTGCGATCAAGTAAGACCATTCATTACTTGCTCGTGGCGTCTTCTAACAACGCCTTCAGGCTCATATCCAACGCACGCTCATATCCCTTCCACCTGCACATCGCTCGCTCGATGCTCCATCTGTCGCGCCACACGAACACCTACATCCCACTGACGCCCTACCTGCTCCCCATCATTTCGTCGCAACTCGCATCGTCGAGCAAACCCAAACCGTCGACGCTGCGCCCGCTCGACTTTGATTCCAACATCCGCGCGCCAGCGCAGTACCTCAAGACGCGCGTGTACACGGAGGGACTCGTGGACGAAGCGACGTTCACCCTGGCCGAGTGGCTATCCAGCGCGCCCGTTCACGGGAGCATCGCGTTTCCCGAGATCACGGTCCCGATCGTCGTCTCTCTCCGCAAGACGCTCAAGACCGCCAAATCGAAAAAAGGCACGCAAAAGGAAGTCGGGGTCGTCAAGGGACTCGTGGAGCGCGTCGAGGAGAGTGCGACGTGGATGGCAGAGAAACGCAAGGGCGTCCACTTTGGCCCGGGAGAGCTGTCGGACGTCGAGAGGTGGGAAGCGAACCTCGGGGTCGAGGATGCTCCGCTTGCCAAGTACGTCAAGGTGCTGCGCAAGGCGAGAGCGAAGCGGAAGGACTTGGTTGACAAGGTATGTAAAGTTATGGGTCATCGTTGATTTGGTGTTCACGACCTTTTGTGCTTAGGCTGAAAAAGGTGAATACGAGATACTGGATGACAGTTGATGGTGCGATCCTAGTCTCCCGTAGGCAGCCCCTTAGGTGGGAAGATAGTCGTTCCTACTCTTATTAGGGTGTGATCCTTGCAACGTGTTCACACTAGGGCCCAAAAAAAGTAGCGTCGAATAAAACTAGGACAGATCCATTTCAATATGGTTTCCATTGCAGTCCCATTGAGTTTCATTGCTACGCATCTGGTGCCACCGCCATATTACGCCCATTGACCTCTGGAATGTAAAGCACATGCCATCATGGTCCAACTTGGGTTCAGAAAAAGAAACCGACATCAATTGGATTTATCAACCCAATCAGAATATTAATGGACCAGGATGTGGTATCCCTTTCGGATGTGCAATGAATCAGCGACCTCTTGGGACCCGGAAGGAGGGGCGACGATCCCGGGTCGTACCGTGTGATGAAGGAGATGCATCCTTCATAATGGAGAAAACCGTTCAGAGAAGATGCCTGGCAAGATCTCGTATCATTGACCACGTTGGATAGGATACTTATGTGTCCGCTCGTTCCGAATCACCCCACGCGAGATGTTACGCGTGAAACGATGACACGTCGGGCAACGGGACCGAAACGAAGTGAGATACAGAACGACCCGGGTTCATCTCCAAATACCGAAAACGACCTGCCACCAAGGCCGTCGGATGCCCTGTGCGCTCCTCTCGTACCCCTGGACCAGACGTTCATAGTGTCTGGGCATCGACGCCGGCTCCAACGTCTTTTTGGACAGCGGATACTGCGAAACGCAAACGCTGATTGAGAAACGAGACACTGATACGAACGAACGCGCTCACCTTGTGCTGCACGCCGTTCTCCAACAACACGCTCGCCGACCGGACCGCGCCTGGCGTGAGACGTGGATGTGTCGAGAGCGACTCGAGAAACTGTTTGAGCTGCAGGTTTGGGCGGAACGGGTCCGTGGGCCATGCGGCCGCGATGGTGCTGAGCTTTTGAGCGACCTTGGACGCTGCCATGAACGTTTTGCGTGTGCGTGCGCTGCCGCTGGTTCGTGGGGGACTTTGAATCGGACTCGGAAACCTTCGCGGAATGCCACCTCGATCTCCGAGCCTCGTTCCACCGTCTGTAATTGCGGCGAGGTGGACGGTATGGACCAAGACATGGTAGGGATAGCGCCCTTGCGGGCGTAACTAGCTTCACCGCGGACCACAGCCATTCGAATCGCCGTGTTACTGGACGATGGCGCCGTGGTACATGGGATCCCGCCAGTTCGGGAGCCGTCACTACGGAATAGACTAAGACATGGTAGGGACAGTGATCTTGCGGGCGCAACTAGCTTCACCGCGGACCACAGCCATTCGAATCACCGTGTCACTGACAGAATCCCGATCAGATTATGACAGGGACTCTTCCGCCTGCGGTGAGTCCACATGATCACCCTTGCGCATTCTTCCGTCTTTCCGTGCGTCGACCCTGATCTAGGAGCAATAAAAATAAGACTAGACAGATGATCTGTCAACGATAGACAGGCCTCGTTTACCCCCTTCGCTCCCCACGACTGATTTCGTTATTTCTTAGCGGAAAGACGTACTACCCACCCTTGGTGCTAAAGACGCTTCTGGTTGCGATCTAGCCACCATCGCCGCGACTTGGACTAGCCTTTGTGGGATCGCTCGGTGATATTCTTTTCGTCAACGATCGATCAAGGCAGCCGTCAGTGGGTGGGAGCATCCATGTCTTTGTGGCAGCGCGGAACTTTGCGACTGGCGTCGCCCGAAGCTCAGGGTTCTCCGCAACGCTTGACGTACGGTGAAATTGCCCTCCTTTGGTTAGGCTGAATGATGGAACCGATTTTCGCTTCCGTTTCATCCGCGCAGGTCGGTGGGGGCGGTACTTTCCGTGTCCCGTTTGCTGGGTCCCGTTTCATGCTTCACAAGGGCGCATGGCGGATGCCGAACGTCTTATGGGGGTGGCGGAACAGCGTCTGTCTCATGAGAAGCCGTCAAGGCGAGTGCCGTAGTGGATCTCGATTCTCGAATGGAATCCGCATCCCGCGAGGCGTTGTCAATGCAGGTCGGCTTTTCCCTTTTGGCTTGCGTTCGTGTATGACGTTTGACACGGACAGCGATGTCGTTATGTATTTTTTTTTTGGCGTACTACGTGACGTCGGAGAAAGAGGGCCTCCGGCCACCACATGCCAGTGGTTCGTGGCGGCGACGTTTTTTCCATCGTCTTCTCCCGATGAAACGTTACTGGTGTAACCCGGGTGGGCGCCAGCGTGTGGTGGTCGTGTGGATGCGTTTACGATTCTTGTTGTGTACGATTGATGCGGTTGTTGATCGCATTGAGCCCTGAAATTATACAACCTCATGCCTCACCCAACTTGAAGCTATCGACCTGCACTCCAACGTGCCAGTGACTGATCAGTGAAAGGGTTAGCTACGGCTAGCAACCAATGGTCAGGATCACCACCCAGTGCGCGGTTGGGTAAACGTTGCAGCGAACAGTCGCAGCGTCAGGATCGCGCACCATCGTCCGACCAACCTCGTTCGGTGAGTATCGGCGCTGATGACAATAATTAGCGCCCTCTCGCTTGCAGTGCGCTCACTGCCATTTTGGTCCCACAAGCGCCCACCCTGGTGCTCGTGGTGAACGCGTTGCGTCTTTATCCCACTCCAGCGCTCGTCGTCGTTCACATTCTCTCCCGACCACCATGGGATGCTGCGGCGAGCCGGTTCGCAAGGACGACCAATATACCAACAGGCCGCAGCCGTTCCCCACAGGCACCGTTCAACAACAGCCGCTTCCACAGCCAGCAGCGCAAATTTATGAGAAACCTGCCCTGCTGACGCCCAGCGGCCCATCCCCACCTCCACCGAGCTTTCAAACCAACTACCCCTCGCTTCACGGCGCACCGGGCACTCAGTGGGGCCATGTCTCGCCGTCGCCGCCGCCGGGGAGCATCCACCAGGGCATGCTGCCCATGAGCGCGGGCATGCAGATGGGACCATCGTTCGACCTTTCTCCTGGTCAGAATACCCACGTGGGGATACCGGCGCCGTTGTACCAGCCCAGTCCTGTCCGCGCACCGGTCAAGCGGCATGCATCGACGTCCCCGTCCCTCGCGACGTCGTTGACGCACACGCTCACGTCGACGTCCAGACACGAGTACGGTGGGGCTTCGGACGAGGGTCGGATGTCTATCTCCATCGACTTTGGTAACGTTTTTTCTTTTTTCCGCGAGGCATTCTCCGCCGTGCTGACGTGTTGTCCTTTTAGGAACTACTTTTTCGGGCGTGGTACGTGGGGCAGACGACCGGTTCGAGCGATGGACTGACCGGATTCGTTGAATACAGGCGTATGCGTCCTCACGCATCGCGTCGGGCGTCATTCAGCAGATTCTGCATTGGCCGGGCTCGTTTGAGACGTTCCGTAAAGTGCCGACATGTCTTCTATACGACGAGCACGGTCAAGTCTTGGCATGGGGACTCGAAGCCAAGAACGCGAGTCCCATGCCGGGCACTCTCCGATGTGAATGGTATGCATGTGCGCTTCTCGGCGTCGTCCGCGCGATCAAGCCTTTTTCAGGTTCAAACTGTTCCTTGAACCGCGTGCGTTACGCGACGAGAGTGCCGTCGACCCGCGATTACCTCAACTTCCCGTAAGTCGCCGCATGTGACGGTATCGAAAAAGGGAGCTCAATCTCCTCTGACAGCCTGGCAAAACGGCCATGAACTTGATCGTCGACTTTTTGACCTGTCTGTGGGAGTATGCAAAGGAAGAGATCACTCGAGAGATAGGCGCGGTCGCAGACTTGAGTAGGCACTTTTCGATTCCATTCTGGTGGTACGATCAGCACTGATGGTCTATAGACACTGCCGATGTCGTGGTGACCTGTCCTGCGGCGTGGGACGCCAAAGGATGTGATCTCATGCGGGCAGCTGCTATCGAAGCCGGGCTTGTACAATCTGCCCGAGCTGGGGACATTCGTTGGCGTGATCGCCTGCGCATCATCACGTAGGCCCACGTTTTTCGTCGATGGCGTGCCTTGACGCCTATCTTTAGAGAGCCCGAGGCTGCTGCAGTGCACTGCGCACGCTTGACAGACCTCCATAAACTCCGTCCGAGTCAAAACTTTATGATTTGTGATGCGGGAGGCGGTACGGTCGTACGTACAGTTTCTTTTCGCTCGTCTGGTATTGTAGGTAACTGGCGGCCATCAGGACCTGGCGTGTTACAAGATCACTGGACACGTGGGCCAAAACGGGAATCTCGAGATCGCAGAAATGTGTGCACGGTCGGGGGCCAACTGCGGTTCCCTCTTTCTGGATCTTCGATTCCGTGAGCTCGTCAAAACTCTCTTGGTGGATCACCCTGCGCACCTGGATGCGGCGAGTCTAGCCTATTTCATGCATTCGTTCAGTCAGACGGACAAACTCGCCTTTAGAGGTGAAGTCGATGACGGTATGTGTTTGCTGCGTGAAGATGTCTCAGCTAAATGAAACCCGCAGAGACCTACTTCCATTTTACGTGCTTCAACGTGCAGGACCCGCATGACCCGTCTGTGGGACTGATTAATGGTGAACTTGCGATACCGGGGATTCTGATTCGCCGGGAGGTCTTTGACCCTGTTGTCAACCAAGTATGTGACCCTGTGGCGTCTCGACCGAGTATTCGGCTCAGCTTTATTTAGGTTCTGGATATGATCGAAGACCAGTCGGGGAAGATTGAGCAACGGATTGATGCGTTGCTTCTTGTGGGAGGCTTCGCTGGAAGCGAGTATCTGTTTAGAAAAGTGGAGGCGAGTTATGGCGGTACGCGGATTCCCAGCGATCAACTGAACAGCTTTGTGTGTAGTCCAAATTCTCTGGCAAGATCAAAGTGATCGCGCGGCCATCTGATACTGATACGGCGACCTTGCGCGGTGCCGCGCAGTACGGACTCTCGCGCAAGACGATCGTGTCGACGGTGATTGTGCCTCGGGCGTACATTATGAAAGTGAGCGTGGTCGCGTTTGGTACGCGGGGATGCGCTGAGCGTCGCAGGTCAAACTTCCAGCGGAGCCTGAGGACTGGCTGAAGCGCCCCGCCTACATCAAGGAGAACAGCGCGAACGTGCCGATATGTGAAAACCGGTAAGAAGCCATCTGCGCTCATGTAGGCGACCAGATTGAAGACCGAACGATTAGGCTGCAATATTTGGTGATGAAGGGTGCGATCCTGCGAAAGGGGTAAGATTGTAACATGGCGTTTTCCCCATGCGACGACTGATCGGATGATGTGTAGGCAGCGCGTGAAGACCAAGTTCTGGTACGAGTTTGGATGGGATCGAGTGTGACGATCAGGCTAAATACTTCGCCGCAGCAAATTCTCACAGCACAAGCAAGGTACGGGACGAATGGGTGCAATTCATTAAGGCTGAGCTGATGTTGATCTTACAGATTGCAATTTCGTGGCTGTCCTGTACACGTCTGAGTCGGACAAGGTCATGCGATATACGGATGAGGCAAGGCTCTAGACGACTGACGTGTCACGGGTATATTAAGTGACGGTTTATGCCACAGGGGGAAACGACGGAGCTCTGCAAGTGGACGGTGGATCTGAGCTCGCTGCCCACATTCCAGCAAAATGCGAGCGTTGCGCAGCCGAACGGGTTCTACACAGGTACGTGCTTCCGTGGATCGCGGCGATAACGCTGGTGGTGACACGCGTGCAGAATTTGAGCTGGGGCTGGAGATGGACAGTGCAGAGGTGCGGGGGGTGCTGTTCTACGAGGGACAGGAGTGGAGCCGTGTCGTGTTTGATTTTTTGAATTGAATTTTTTGGTTGTTGTGACGAGATTGATGGATCTGAGATTGTGGTTGATCATTGACAGGATGGTGTTGTTGTCAGGGGTGCTTGGCAGCTCCGGGGTCGGCCATGTCCGAGCCCGTCTGACCGGACAAGTCCGAAGTGATCTCGTCCACAGCGAATATCATCCACCACCGTGCGCGATGCAACCCAGCCATGTCTCCCCCCTGCTTCACCAACTGGGGCCGCACGTTTGCATGTGCCCCCCTCGCCATATTCGAGCCCGAGAACGTGCACCACTGCGGGCTCATCCTCGACAAGGCCCGCCGCGAAGATAGGGTCGTCCGTGCAGTCGGCGTCGGCCACTCCCCCAGCGACCTCGCATGCACCTCCGGCTACATGCTCCGCACCACAAAGCTCAACCGCCTCTTGGAGGTATGCCGACCCCGTTGACCCGCTGACCCCCCTGACCCCCCGCAGGTCAACGTCGACAAACGCTACGTCGTCGCCGAGGCCGGCATCACCCTCGACGCCCTCCACGCCGAACTTGCCAAACACGGTCTTGCCATGATCAACGTCGGCTCCATCTCCGACCAGACGCTTGGCGGCATCGTCACCACCGCAACCCACGGAACGGGCATCAATCATGGCGTTATCTCCACCCATGTCATCGCCCTGTCCCTCTTATTGGCCGACGGCACCCGCGTCTCCTGTTCCCGCCAGGAGAGACCCGATCTCTTCCTGGCCTCGCTTTGTGGCCTCGGCAGTACGGGCCTGATCTTGTCGGTCACGTTGCAGGTGGAGCCTGCGTTTCGACTCAGAGAAACTCAGCAGACGTTGGCGTTTCATCAGTGCCTCCAACATATCGACGCGATTGCCAGGGCTGCACAACACGTTCGAATATGGTGGTTTCCGGCGGCAGACACCATGCGCGTCAGCTCTGCCGATCGGACCCTAGAGGTAAGTTCCCGGTCCGTCGTCCCGCAAGACGCCCTCACCTTCTTATCCCTCGGATCTGGTATAGCCAAAGCGCACGGTCGCAAGCTGGCTCTGGCATTCCTTTTTGGGTTTCCACGTGCTTCAGTTCCTCCTCTTTTTGGGCCGCTACTTTCCCTCCATAAACGTCTTCACGACGCGGTTTGCGGCATGGCTCGTCAAGGACCACGTCGTCGCTGTCGACGATAGCTACCGGATATTCAATCTAGACTGCAGAGTGAGTCCGCTCCTGTTCGCTGTCCCGCTTCGGGTAACCAACGTGCCCCCGAAAGTATTCGCAACACACGACGGAGTGGGCGATACCTTATGAGAACACGCAGCGTTGCTTGCAAGACCTCCATTCGTGGCTAGCCAAGGAATTCGCCGACCCTAGCGGCTTACGACCTCACTTTCCGATTGAGATCCGGTTTTCGGACAGCGACGACATTTGGCTGAGTCCAAGCAATGGTCAGCAGACCTGCTGGATCGGCATCGTCCAGTACAAGTGAGGGCAGTCTTGTCGTCATCCGTGCGTCATCGTCTGACATGGTTAGACCATATGGGCTCGAGGTACCCTTTCGTGAGCTGTTTGAGCGGTTCGAAGCTATCCTCCTCCGCCATGGCGGGCGTCCCCATTGGGCAAAGGCGCACCCTCTCGGACCGGACACACTTCGCACCCTATATCCCCGTTTCGACGACTTTGTTCGCGTACTGCAGGACGTCGACCCACACGGCATCTTCCGTAATGAATATGTCCAACGCCACATCTTTGGCAAGACGGACCCCGAGTTTGGCGGCGAGGTGTTTAGGCGCGATGCAGGCCCGCGACGATGAACAACATTATATATATCATTTAACAACGGGTACATTCTTCATATAGTCTTTTACTGCACGCACGTCGTTGTACTCATAACCCTAGCTGCTGTTTAATGGACTCTTTCACCAGTCGCTCGTATTCCTAACGATCGTGTGTAAAGAACGGGGGAGTCGTCGCGAATGCGAAAGACGGTGCGCACCGGTTTGTTCTCGCGATAGAGCTTGCAGCAGTCAATGTTGGCGCCGCTCTCCAGGTTCGGTTCTACCGAATGCGTGTTAGCACCGACGGGACCACAGATCGGGGGGATCGAGATGGAAGGCATACCAGCGAGCATGGATATGACGCTCAGAAGGACCTTTTCGACGCTCTGGACGGGACTCCAGCGTTCGGACGCTTGTTCGTACATGGTCGGATCATCGCCTGGCGTGTGCAGGATCGATATGCAGACGGTGCCGTCCGGGTAAACTGTGTTGGCGGTTAGAACGGCACGAACGTGGGTTTGGAATGGGTGGACGGGGAACGGAATGGGATGTGGATCCGTAACGTACTGTTGGGGTGGAACAAGGGTGGGTCGAATTTCATCTTGAATGGCGAGAGGGGGTAGTCGGAGGGCTGAGGCCGTGCCGAGTGAGCGATAGTGATAGTGATGGCTGTGAAACGGGGGAAGAGGATGTGTGGATGTGGAACGTACAAAGGTGAGCCTGGCGACAAAGACGCCACCGTCCTGGAGAATGTAATGAACACGATGGCAGCGATGTGGAAAAAGGGACGCACGAACGGCGTGTCTTTGGGACCGCATATCAGGGCTTCCCAGGTGAAAAAATCGGATTCCGAGATGGGCCCTATCGCGGTTCTGGCGTGAGATGGGGGTGGGATGTGGGATTCGGATGCTTGCCTGCTGTGAACATGCCATCGGGGGAACCTTGTCGCGCGTGTGAGGAACGGCTGATCAGTAGAGACGGGGCGAACCTCCAGAGGTGAGTTGCTTGTACTCTGTCATCAACCGCCGTAGCGCGGTCGAATTGCTTCCAGATCCCCTCGCGCTCATCTCTCGCTCTGGACAAGAACCGCAGCGTGTCCCGGAACGGAAATCGCCGGACGGGCGCTCATTTCAACCAAGGTGTCGCCTTTAGCTCGCCCGTCATTCTCGCAAATTGTTGTACAACAAGGCGTTCGGTAAACCCACTCGAGATCTCAATCGGTGACACACTTTTGTTTTATTTTTGCGTTCGAAACGTTGCCAGATCTCTCCACCCCCTTGATGGCCGCCAGATCAAAGGGTGAGGTGAACGAACGTGACCGGGCATGCACGGTTATTAAAACCACATCTTTCACGGCCCGTCTCCTTCATCTCCAAGTGCTTACGGACGCTTCCGATTTCTCACCCCACACAGTCGCCAACACCTCGGGTCGGGGTCGTCCCCCGTTTTACATTCCATGGGACGCCACGCTAGAAGTGGAGAACACGAAAAAAGAAACACTGCCTCTGTCTGTCAATCTTATCTCGGGGATAAGACGACGTACACCCCAGGGTCTCACTAACCGCGTCCGAGGGTTGATCAAAATCAACGACCGGCGCTCTCAAGCTGCGGTGAAAAAGCGACACGCCACACATGACCCGGCCGTAGTGTGGAAGAGTGCGACCGTGATGGGGTGCCTTGAGTGGTATATGTTTGGGGAGACACAGCAAGTACAGCCTGGTCAGCGGGTGGTTATAGCACCATATGGAAAACGAATGTTATCGGCCACGTTCCTGGTCCGACACCGTGGAATAGGATAGGACGAGTGTTAGCAAATACAAATTATCAAGCATCATCTAGAACGAGGCGTGGTACAACGTTCATGGCCATCAACTGCAATTCCCGTGGCTTTTAGCAAACAGGTGGCTGGTATTACGGATAACACACCTCCTGAAAGAGCAATTTGGCGGCGTACGGGATCGTCAGCGTCGCCATCTTTTTCGAACTCTTGCAGTATGAACACCACCCGTGATAGCCCATGAGGCCGCATTCTTGACAGGCGTTCACTTCGAACTTGTCGGATGATATCATAAGGCGCTCGAGTAGGAGCTGGGTTGCGCCGTAACCGATTAGGCAGTCACGTTCCATCTCTCCAAGCCGCAGTCCTCCCTCCCGAGACCGACCTTCGGTTGGCTGCCGTGTCAGTGTCGCACGTGGCCCTCTGTGTAAGGCGGTGAATAAGCAAAACGAGGGCACGGTGAATCAGGCGGACCTGGCGCGAGCGTGCATCTTGTCAATGACCATGTGTTCTGTGACCGATGTCAAGTCGATCAATCGGTGGCGCAACCAGGGACAGGGCCAAAATGGTGCTCACTCAGTTTCTGCAAAAACATGAGTCCGTTGGCATGGAGAAGGGCGGTCGTAAACTTTACCTGATAATAGATAGGACCAAAGTAGACATAGGCTTCCATTGGTTCACCGGTGATGCCACTCGTAAGCATGTCCTTGCCGGCATAATTGAAGCCGTGCTCGATCAAGATACGAGACATGTCCTCCACCTGAAGCGGGACATGTTGAGCTGGACCAACCAGGAAAATCTGACGCGACGTACTTTGGATCCGCCAAACGCAGTTCCATATTGAAGCTTGCCGCACAAAACGCCTGCCTGAAATCAGGGGTGAACGTGTCGTCGGGAGAGAACGGGGGAAAGATTACCTTGCCAGCCAAAAGCTCAATCATCTTCCCGACGGTCATCCGAGACGGGAAACCATGAGGATTCATGATAGTGTCTAGAACAGCGGCGTCAGTACCATGGATTGAACGAATCCAAAATCCTACCGGGGTTCATGCCCTGGTCGTTGAACGGCATGTCCTCTTGATTCACGATCAATCCACAGACCCCCTTTTGACCATGCCGAGAAGAAAATTTGTCCCCTAGTTCTGGCCTCCGCGTCTGGCGGATCAGGACCTTGATCAAGGTCTGGTCGTTTTCGGTGTCACTAATCATCACTTTGTCAATGTATCCAGCCAGCGGAGATTTGTAAGACATTGGCGTGTTTTTGTACGGCACGGTGGCGGCTTGACCAGTAAACGTGTTGTCGTTGGCGTTCGTCGGCGTCTGCTTGTTCACATAGACGTCCCCCGGGTCGACCCTTTCCCCAACGCCCGCGAGACCGTCCAACTGGATGATATCATACTTTTTTTGAACCGTGCCATTCTCGTCTACCGGTGCGTCCGCGAGCCGGTCGAAGCTAGGACGGATCCAGAAATTGGGAAATACCTTGCCCTAGGAGGAAAAAAAAAAACTTACGTGCCATTTGGATATTTTCGGATGAGCGTCGCGTTCTTGCGCAGTACTTGGCATCGTCCATAGCCACGGTCCAGACTAGCCTAGAGCCGGTCATGTGAGCCTACGAAACAAGCAACGAGAAGCATGACCGACCTTATTAAGGATCAGCGCATCTTCGATGTCGTACCCAGAGTAGCTCATGACAGCCACTGTTGCGTTTT
Organism: Xerocomellus chrysenteron; assembly: GCA_038093415.1. Lineage (NCBI taxonomy): Eukaryota > Fungi > Basidiomycota > Agaricomycetes > Boletales > Boletaceae > Xerocomellus > Xerocomellus chrysenteron. The sequence continues at coordinate 8,006 of JBBPSD010000570.1, read as the reverse complement.
GACCGGCGGGCAGACGATCGTAGCCAATCAATTCGATCGTTTTGGTCTTGACCATTGGTTGTTGAGGGTAAACGGATAGGTAGAGAAGTGTGTCGATCCTATGGAACTGGTTGTAGCCGATCGCGCCAATCGCTTGTTTGCCCATGGCGCATTGATACGTATTTCGTGGGGATTGGTTGTGGTGGGGATAAGGAATAAGTCCGGCGACGGCGCCCAGGATGGTGAAGGGTTCGATCTCTAGATGCGTCGTCGCAGGAACGATGTCTGATTCGTACAGAGCAATGTACGAGTCGTTCTCCTCGTTGACGTCGAGATATTCCACAAGGCCATGGCGTAAAAAGTCGTCAAACGACATCCTTCCGGCTTTCAGTTGCTGGCAATCCAAGTCGCGTCAGCAATCATTACACCCATCACGAGAATCGGGCACCGACGGTGATGTGTTCCGAAGTGACTTTCGGAACCCCGTTTTCAACAATGATCATCGGCCGACATATTCGCCCTCCGTCACTCGCGATGTGAACGGCGCGGTGATGGTGATTTACGTAGACACCAACAAACTCACTGACACGTCCCGCCCTTCGCAGCCTTCGGAAGTTGGCGACAAACCGGGCGGGAGATCGCGTTAAACCAACGATCGTTCCGTTTACGTTAACAACGAAGGTATGAGGACCGTATATCTCCGTGCCAGTTGACAGGCTGATATCTTTATAACATCCTTGGTGAGTTTTCAAGTTGAAATCTCGATAGTTGGGCGCAAACCTTCCACTCCGAGCATAAAGGCTAAACGTATAATAGGTTCCTCTTCCACGTCCGTGGTGATGTGTGTCATGAGCGCGAGATTTTTTACGAGACCGCAGGCTTCGCCTTCCGGGGTATCACTGGGACAAAGCATACCCCATTGGCTTGGTTGCAAGGCACGTGGTCCGCTGACCTTGCGAGTCTTCTCAAATTGAGACGAGATACGGGTCATCATTCCGAGAGCAGATATGAAACTCAGCCGGCTGAGAACATGCGTTACACCGGCTCTTTCCATCTTGAACCGTTTTAGAGACCAGTTCCCGGTAGAGATCGCGCGAACGAAACCCGAGGTGATGTGGTCACCCTGAAACTGCATTGTGTTGAACGCGTCAAATTCGTTCGTCCGCGAGGGCTTTTTCAGGACCTTGTCAATGGCAGATTTGAGGTTTGCATTAAAAGTCTTGAATAGATCCTCAAAGAGCAACGCCAGCAGCTGGCCGGCGCTGGAAATCGAGTTTGCGTGAGTATCGGAACAAGGGGGGCATTTCGGGTACCACGTACAGCTCCAGACGTTTGTTACCAACATAGTCACGATCGTCGACCATTTTTTCATCGTCCATGGCCATGAGAACGCGCCGGGTCATGGTCGCGACGAAGATAGCCTTTGACCTGAAATCTAATCCAACGACAGGCACATGGGCCAACACAATCGTCGCCAGCGCTTCCAGTGCCTCTTCCCAGGCTGGTCTTCGTGGGCCCACAACCTTGCGATTAACCTTTACCCTAGTTCCAATCCATTCCAAGGCTTGATGGCGAGTAAATATACCGAGTTTAGCAGCCTCTTCTAAATTTGCGGCAAAGGCGGATTTGTAGGCGTCCGTATTACCAGCGGTGAGCAGAAGGATTTCTTTGTCTGATTGGATACCAAGAGCCTTGAGAGCGATAACAACCGGGACGTCCTCGTGAATCGAGTTGTGACGAAGATATATCTTGCCCTTTTTGGTAGCTACATAAGTTTTGGACTTGAGACCGCCGTGGGTTGAGCTGCATGGACACGGGCGCTGTGAGGGACGATCCTGTAGGAGACGACGCGTCGATGCTCACGAGGTGCAGGAAGCCTGGACGACGCCCTTGATGTGATCCGTTTCGACGATGATTCGGTTCTTGCTCAGCTGCTCCTGCACGAGGATCACCTTTTCCGTGCCTTTGACGACAAAGTAACCACCGGGATCGAGCGGACATTCGGACATGCGGGCGAGTTGTGCCTCGGAACGTCCAGTCAAGATGCACTTGTTACTACGCAGCATGATGGGCAGACGGCCGATGTTCACATTTGGTCTCCTCACGACATTCTTTCCACGGGTATACTGAATCGTGACGAGGATAGGTGCACTATAGGTTATGTCGCGTAGCCGACATTCGTGTGGGGTGATACTCTTGTCGATAGCGTCTAGATCGGTACGGTCAGGGAAGCCAACGTGAATGTCGGTGTATTTGAGCCAGAATCTGGGATCGACGTCCGAAGTGACCTTGTTATTGGCTTTGACGATGTTCTTGATGTCGGTATCGACAAAGTAGTTGAACGAGTCGATGTGCTGTTTGACGAGACCTTTGACTTTGAGGAAAGCAGGCAACAGGAGCCATTTATCCTGTTACACTGGTTGTGAAAGTGCGCGCCGGGGCGATATCTGGAACGAACGTACCTCGACGTTTTTAATCGGATCTGCAAGACCCAATCCGCGCCAGTTTGTGCGGTTTAAATGCTGCCAATCCTCGTCTTCTGGGTCAAGGACCATGGCTGACCACGGTAGAGTATGACGATCGGCCACTAAAGTAAGGGCGTGACCCCGGGCACCTTCAAGACTCGGGGCGTGTCCTGTTTGGACTTGGCGCATTCAGACTCTATGTCACTCGTCGACTCGCCTTTCGGTAAATACATGATGCGGAGGCCCATCGGTTCAATTCGACTCAAATGGCTGGCCGTCCCTGGTGGGAGGTCTCAAAGTGAACCCCCATTGAATTTGACGAAACAGGTTTGTAATCGAGACTTTACGCTGAGTCCTTTCAATGGCTAGCAGTGTATTGCTTACGACTGACGTGATAGCACAGGACGGCCCTATTGCAGTACCAGTGGTGATATAAAGAGCGCCAACATGCCACACCTCGCCAGACTGTCATCATAATCAGAGATTCCGCCTTTGCAATATGTCTTCAACTAGCGTCGACCTTGCAATAGCTGTAGCTGCCGCTCGCGATGTGCGCTATCACAGCAGTATGTTTTCATGGCATAGTGTTTCGCGTGATCCTAATTCTACACCAGTCTCTTCGCTAACTTTACTGGTGTGGCACTCCTTTGTAACACTTGATGATGAAGTTCAGTATATTTGGACGCACGTAACAAGTCTAGTTGTCATTCAGGTCCGCTTCCTGACACCGCGTTGTCGTCTCTTGCAGTATGCGTAACAAATATCCCATCAAGTGGGCGTACTTCTTTCTTCGCTATGTTGTAATATTCGCGCATATGTGAGTGCGATACAACATGTCCCATACACACCTTGCCAGGAGCTACTAATTTTTCAACTTAGAACGCACAACTTCTTGATTGAAGAACTGGCAAACGGCAATAATCCCCCCAAGCTGTGCAGCATGTGGCCCACCTATGTGATAGGTTTCTCACAAGCTCTTGGAACCTTGCTCGAGGTCATTTTGGCGTCTCGCGGTAAGTCGAAGTGATTTCTCCGCGGGAAGATACAGTTCGGTTGGACAAAGCCCACAGTATTTGCTCTATATAACCGATCCAGAAGTGTTGGATTCCTACTGTCGATTCTGATCTTGGCGGAAGTTGCGGGGACAGTAAGAACGTTATGGTGGCGGCTTGACACAGACTTTTATGGAATATGCCTTCTACTACAGCTGACCAAGAACGGCAGGAATCAAAGGTGAGTCCTGGCTTGGCTGTTCGTTGCGAGTTCTCGTTAATCAGAGCGTCTGCTTAGCCTATTGTGGTTCAGCGTCCATTGCATGCTTATTGGCTTGACATTGTTCAAGTACTTCTTCGCTCTCAGGGCAGGTTGGGGCAGGACCCCCCTTTTGTCACTCGTGGTTCGTGATAGCAGTGCTGTGTATGCTACAAATGTTTGTAAGTAGACGTCACCAGCAACGGTTGGGTCAGTCAGCTCGGTACTAACCTGATGACCCAGTCTTGCTTGTATCAGTGGTGATTATATGTGGCTTGTATAACGAGCGAGGAATCACAAACTTTTTGTTAGTGTTTTTGTTTGTTGCCATTGCGTGTTGCTGATACCTGACCTTCTTTGCCATTCAGCTGGGCCACGTCTCTGATCAGTGTCTCAGTATGTCCACATTTCGTTTGGGAATGTATTTACTCATCACATCGCATCTAGGGGTGTCACATAATACTAAGCATGGAACGCTTTTCAAGGAAGGAGATTTCAATAGAATCACCCTCGGGCCAGGCACTCTTCACCAGCGAATTTAGCATGAGAACACTTGATTCCAGTAGGGGGCATGGAATGTCCGCCTCCTAGGCTCTTTCCCCCGTGACTATTTGGCGTAGAGTGGCCAAGAGTCTAGCAGATGAGACAGTTTGCTTCCGGTGTATGTTTTCGATGGGCCACGTACGTGCCACATGGCCAGCTCTCTGTCACTAAATCTCGCCACCTTCTTGGTTGGCCTATTAAACATTATTTGCGCAATGATACTGCCATATGAAATAGACTTTTTTGCTGATTGAGAGCTGTAACCTGCCAAGCAGTGCACTGGACAGTGGTGCCGAGTTGATCCTTCGATTAATGACACGATTTGATAACGAAGGATGATCCACTACACAACGTCCGGGAGGCTAATAACTTGAACGCCAGGAACATGGATCTCACCACTCCGACAAACTGCTCATCACTGTAATGATCTGACTGGTTCGGAGGTCATTGACAACAGCTTGAAGCTCCATCTGGGTCTCATATTCCGGATCCCTGGTAGAAGCTCGCTGTCCTCGACGACGCGCGTTTATGTTGAACGCACGCCTCCGTGATGCGTCAAGTAACACAAACAAGTCGCTTTAGCTGCAGGACACCGGGGACGAGGAACTCGGTGAATTCATCCACGGCGCCATCGTCAAGAGGGACGTCAAGGATGGAGCACACATGCTCAAAAAAAATAAAGAACAAAAGCGATGTCGGTGGGGGCAGTTTCCAGATCATGAGTCCGTACTACACCCCAGCTTCATCCTTCCTCTCTCACTCCTGCTAGGTCTTCATCCGCTCCTACTCCGCGCGCTCAACGCGATCTTGTGGCCATGGCCCGCACGGGTTCAGGAAAGACCCTTGCATACATGATCTCCTTGGTACAACATCTCGGTGGATGGCATGTCCATGCCTTTTGCGCACGCACAATCATCCTCGTACCAGCCAGGGAGCTCGCCCTCCAGGTCACCAAAGTCAGGAAAAACCTCGCAGAAGGCTGGAAATGTGAGACCGTACCCCACGCCGGTGACGGCCACGACGTCGATGACGACAACTTTAAAATGAGACCGGGGGAGACTATATCATATGATTATCAGGCCTGTTCACGGACGGCACTGAAGTTCATTGAAGGAATATCGTTATGCGAATGAGTCATTAGTAAAATCCAGGATGGTGAGTTTGAGTGGCCGCTGTTTCGGCGAGCCATTTCGTCGCTGTTTATAATAGACTGAGGATATTATCTCCATCTTGCTGTCGAGAACGATGCTCTATTCCAGAAATACTTACCAGATTTGCGTCTGGATGAGACTGGATGAGACTGGAAGTTCCATGATTGACTCCCGCGGAGTCGGCCGGTCGGCCTGCGGTGTCGGACTCTGCCGGAAAGGCCATATCAAGCCGCATAAGTATCCGAGATATTTTGTCGGAAGTCAATAAAGAATTTATAATTTTTCTCCTCGGTTAATTAGGGTTGGTTTGCTTATGCAAACTTGAGCAATCCAAATCGGGAAATTGTGAAAACCTGCTGTGCACTCGAACATGATTCGTTGCTCGTATTTTGGTACGCGGAGGCCCATCGTTTCAGTTCGACCCAAATGGCCGTCCCTATGGCCGTCCCTGGTGGGAGGTCTCAAAGTGAACCAGGTGACGGCTGCGCACCAATTGAATTTGACAAAACAGGTGCGAGACTTACGACAGCGTCCTTTTCAATGCTAGCAGTGTATTGTTTGTAGATACCAGTGGGACAAGCCGACTACTTAGCGCCAACATGGCAAGCGTCGCACCGTCACGCCAGACTGTCATAACCAGATATTTCGCTTTTGCAAAATGTCTTCAAGTAGCGTCGACTATGCAATAACTCCCGCGTATGCAGCTGCCGCTCGCGACGTGTGCTATCACGGCGGTATGTTTTAATGGCATAACACCTCGCCTGGTACTGATTCTACCGCCAGTCGCATCGCTAACCCTTCTGGTGTGGCACTCCTTTGTGACACTTGATGATGAAGTTCAGTATATTTGGACGCGCGTAACAAGTTCGGTTGTTATTCAGGTCAGCTTCCTGACACCCCGTTTTCGTCTCTTGCAGTATGCGTAACAAAAACCCCTTTAAGTGCGTGCACTTCTTTCTTCGCTATGTTGTAATAATCGCACATGTGTGAGTGCAACGCAACGTGTACCCATACACATCTTGTCAAGAGCCACTGATTTCAACCTAGAACGCACAACTTCCTCGTTGAAGGATTGGCAAATGGCAATACTCCCCCCAAGCTGTGCAACATGTGGTTCGGCTATGTGGTTACTTCAACACAGACTCTTGCAACCTTACTCGAGCTCATTTTGGCGTCTCGCGGTAAGTTTAAGGTGATTTCTCTAGGGAAGATGCAGTTCGGTTGGACAAAGCCCACAGTATTTGCTCTATATAACCGATCCAGAAGTATTGGGTTCATACTGTCGATTTTGATCTTGGCTGAGGTTGCGGGGGCAGTGAGAATGCTACGGTTGCCGCATGACACGGACTTTTACGGAATATGCCTTCTACTACAAGTGACTAAGGACGGCAGAATTCAAAGGTGAGTCCTGGCTCGGCTGTTCGTTGCGAGTTCTCGTTAACCGGGGCGTCTGCTTAGCATATTAGGTTTCATCGTCCATTGCATGCTTATTAGCTTGACATCGTTAAAGTACTTCTTCGCTGTCAGGGGAGGTTGGGGAAGGACCCCCCTTGTATCACTCGTGGTTCGTGATGGAACTACAGTGTATGCTACAATTGTTTGTAAGTAGATGTCACCGGCAACAGTCAGGTCAGTCTGGTCGGTACTAACCTGATGAATCCAGTCTTGCTTGTATCAGTGATGCTTATATGTGGCCTGGAGAACGAGCGAGGAGTCGCAGTCTCCTTGTTTGTGTTTTTATTTTATTTGGTGCTCTTGCGTGTTGCTGATGCCTGCCTGACCTTCAGCTGGGCCACGTCTCTGACCAGTATCTTGGTAGGACCACATTTGGCTTGGGGATTGTGTCTACTGATGATATCGCATCTAGGGGTGTCGCATGATACTAAGCTTGGAGCGCTTTGCAAGAAAGGAGATTTCAATAGAATCACCCTCGGGCCAGGCACTCTTCACCAGCGAATTTAGCATGAGAACACTCGATTCCTGTAGGCGGCACGATAGATCCCCCTCTAGGCTCTTTTTCCCGTGACTGTTTGGCTTGGAGTGGCCAAGACTGTAGCAGACATTGCGATGAGACAGTACTTACCTCCGGTGTATGTTTTCGATTGGCCACGTACGTGCCGCATGGCTGGCTCTCTACCACTAAATCTTGCCACCTTCCATATGCCATCGACTTTTGCAGGTTGGGAACTGTAACCTACCAAGCAGTGCACTGGACAGTAGTGCCGAGTAATTAATGACACGATTTAATAAAGTAGGATGATCAATTGATCCACTACACGACGTCCAGGTGGGCGGACCGCACCTTGCGACGCGCGTTTGTGTTGAACGCACGCGTCTGTGATGCATCGAGTAACCCAAACAAGTTGCGAGAGTTACGAATACCACTGGTAGGTATGTATTGAATCTAATTAAAGGGAATTTACAATTTAACGTGTGAGTAGGTGTGGTATGGCAAGTGCCATGAAGGGAGCGTTATGGGACGTACTATGCAACGTGTAAGGAATGTGAGTACGAGGGAAAATGCGATGCGTGGAATACGAGGACTAGAATGTGTATAATGAAATGGCGAAAATATTGGGTATTTAGTAAAGTGCCGAAAGATGAGTAGGTGCCAGTT
>JBBPSD010000569.1:0-21149 GCA_038093415.1 Xerocomellus chrysenteron | reverse complement strand
ACATTTGAACCACATTGGTGTTTGTCCATTTCCCGCGGATGCGCACTGTGCGCATGTGTGGAATTCCACATAATGTAGTCACCGCATTGTTCGGTATGCCAGAGGAGTTCCTCTGAATATATTATTCGGCTGTTTTTGAGGGCTGTCGCGTACATTCAACTGTAGAAACCAGCTATTACAGAATATAATATGGTGTATTGGGTACCTTAACCCTATGGTGACCCTTACCCATTTAGATTATACACCTTAAAATCACACATCTAACAAGATGAGAAATACTTAGTGTATGGGCGGTAATGTCGACAAATACAGCTACGGGAAGTAATTAAGATAACTGCTGCGGGAAACAGTAGCAGACGGATGACAAAGAGGCCAAAGTTGAGGTACCATTGGTTACTGGGGCGATTCGTCTGAGTCATAACAGCCTTTTTCCGGGTAGAAATCTGGATATCTAGGATTAAACGTTGATTGCAATGTATGATACCCCACAAAGGCATCTGCGGTGGAGACACTGGGCCAAAGTTAGCCTTCAGTACAATTGTGTGACGCATGTATGCACGGAATAACACCCGAGATATTCGCGGCAATTGAAAACATATTGTCCAGCAGTCGAGAGAGGTCGTGTAAATCATCGTCGATGCACAGAAAGTAGCTAAACCAGTTTGAAAAACATGAATCGAGCTTGGGAGGGATGCCCGGCGAGTTCATTGACGAAGCCGTATCCGAGGTGCAGATAGAGAACATTGCTTCCATGTGGAATCTGCTTTCTTGCACAATGCGACGTATGGAGTGTTCGACGGTTCGCAGTGTTTTAGATGCAGGGGTTGCACTAGACGATGCCAGGGAGGTGGGGAAGGACAGATGTTCCAAAGTCGATTGGACAATGGCGGTAAAGTCTCCGTATAGAGGAGTCAGTTCGATATGGAATTGTATAAGCGGCTCCATGTGGCAGCTGAGTCGATGAGCGACCTGTAAGCTGGCAGGAATCTTCTCCCCGAATCCAAACTCCGTCACGCTGTAGTTGAACGCGTCGAAGGTGCGGGTGAGATGCGATAACCGGAGACCAAAGGCGCCCAACAGTTGACGACTGGAGGAGATGGCGTCCTCCATTTGAGTGCGCTGTATGGTCGCGTGAGTCCCAACATCGACAAGATAATGATCGACCACTGGCACCTACAAATTCGGTCACAGCTTGCTCAGCTGACGTGGTAAAGGAAAACATTATGAGCGAAAGACAGAAGAGAAACGCGCGTATTTATCTTCATTCCGATGTACGCTTGAAACTACTCGGAAAGACGGGACGGAAACTGCGTCACATCGACACACTGGCATTGAGTTAATGAGAACGATAATAGGAAAGAAGTGCATGAGATTCGTGACGACGATGTTATTTCGAGAAGCCCTACTCGTACCTAACTCGGGCGATAGATTACCAAATAGGAGATATTCGGATTTGACGTTGGGTGGAGTACAAAGCGTTGTACAAACGCCCGAAAAAGGCTCCGTGACAGAAGGGTGATCCCCAAGGGTGAATAGTGATCGATGCGCGATGGAACGCGCAGAGTTGATGAGTGTCAGAGAAGAAAGTGCAATAGGCACACGACTACAAAGATCGCATCAATCAACCTCTATGAAAGAAATGCAGGACACAGGTAATATTCGGTGCACGGCAGTAGGTTCTACATGGAAAGGAAGCTGCGATCAACACCGTCTAGAGAAGGGTAACGAAGGAGAGGAGCGACGGCAATACCTAGCACGTTCATCACAGTACGACGGTAAAAAACAACGAGACTGCGACAATAATCAGTCAAGGGCCACTGGTCAATACCCGATAAATCCTTGTCCCAGTTGATATTACCCAAATCAAACTCACGGGGCCAGGACGCGAGAAGGGAACGGAAGTGTGTGTACCACGGAACGGCCTGCCTCCAGTTTCGTGAGGACTCCCATCGGGTATCGTGCCACGGGAACGGATGTTTCGGAATTTCCCATGACGAGCGAAACAAGTCCTGGCGAGCTTGCAAGCGCTCACGACGATCATGGAGGGGCATACTGTCTATGTGCATGACAAAGTCGTCCGTCTCCTCGAACTGCACCTTGTGATTCAAGAGCGCGAGATCATAAACGACCAGGTTACAGAGTGCCTTGCTTTCAAAGTCCTTCAACTCCAATTGACGCTTAGGCGCGAGGAGAGGTGACAGATCGTCGGAGATAGAATAATAGGCACAGGAGGGATCGTCTTGCTCTCGATCGAGATCTTCTTGTGAAGGACCCAAGAGAAGCAACCCACCGTGACGCCAAAAGAATCGATGATCATAACTCGACTCGGCAGGCCAACACCTCTTCCGCCACCACTGTCCCGACAAAATATCCCGCCACGCTTGAGTGTGGAGATGAAATGGAGAGGGGGGGGCGTTGTTGTTCGTGGTTGCAACGGCACGAGAGGGATGATTGAGGCGATGGTCTTGGTAGCGAAGAAGCCAGATTCGACGAATACAAATCCATGTGAAGCACACGTTGGCGCGCTTTTCGTCGGATTGGATGTTCGAAACAAATGGACAGGAGGAACAGAATATGTAAAGTGAGCACCGTGAGATGGGACTGGGGAGTCGGGAGTCGTGTATTCGGGAAGCCCATCACCACGTGCGTGAAAATGCCATACATAATCCCAATCACATCCCCACGTAGGCCAATCGTCACGGAGAGCCTTAGTCTGACGATGCCAATCGCTGTCCTGACCCTTGGGTTTGCGAGGCAACGAAGGCTGAGGCTCTGAAAAGGCATCGAGGAGATGAAATGATAATCTAGAGTATGTAAACTACTCACGAGTGCGAAGAGACGCTGAATCTGCGACTAGGCGCTGATCGAAATATTGTTTATCCTGACGAGGGGCATAACCACATGCAGCACGTTCGAACACGAGGGGATCCGAGGGGTCAACATGGGGGGGGTAAAACATCAGCGGTTTGCTGTGGACAAGCTTGCCTTTGACGACATCCCTGTTACAGCCAACCACATGAACATCGGCCCAGGTGCGTAACTCGCAAAGGTTATCAAGCTCGGTGATGCGGACATATCGAGTAGTTGGTAAGTTAGAGGCGGACGTTCCGGTTAGATAGAAGACAGGGACGCCATATGTAGACAAACGATTGAAATCAGCCAAAGACGAGATGTATGCGCCGCGGAAGCATGGATGGACAGATCCGTTGTCTTTTAGAGTCCGGCCGAGAAGACTGTAACCCCAGACGATAAAAGCATGGATTTCCGCGACAAAACGCTGAAGTCCTCTTGTGTATTCCACAGCGTCGCGATAGGACATGATGTTATGAGTGATGGTGAAAATGGTGTTCTCGGCACGTGTAACAGCAATGATAGGACATTTGTAAAGGCCAGGAAAAATAGATTGGAGTTCTTCATACAAGCGTAAGACACGGTCTCGATACGAGTCTACCTCCTGGTGCCACAAATTGGTTACTGAGGCTTTGATATAGCCTCGGCGTGGAAGTTGCGGGTATCTGTAAAAATCTCTGTCCCTGAAACGATGAGAGATGATAGATCGTGGTAGACAAAAGGAGTGGTGTCCGTGAACAATGATATAACATAAGTAAGGATGTTCGGGGTTGAACATTTGGGGAAGTAGGCTGATCTCATGCGGTCCCCAGGAACCATCGACACGAGGAAAGGGGAGTTTGTCTTTGGAAACTGGTCATGGGATATAGGGTGCGTTCTTCGAAAGAACGATGGTGCTGTCAGATAAGGTGGTCCATTTATCATAATCGACGTGGTGAAAATTGGCTATAAGTTGAAATATAAGTATGAGCATGCTCGAAGAGGGGTGAAAACATACAAGTAGACATGAAAATGATGAAGGTGGTTCAGTCCGTGGATGAGTGATGAAGAAAGGCGTAGTAACCGTCACACTTACCAAATACAAACGTGGCCTCCCATGCTGCCCCTCACATCGTAGTAGTCCCGCTTTTCGTCGTCTGTTTAGATCCACCTGGTCTCCCGACTCTACGTCGAGGAGATCGACTTTGCTGGCTATGTAATAACCTTCCGCGTTCCTGGCGAGTTTCGAGTAGTTATGTAAGAGTACAGCCAGTTTTATGTTTAGTAATAAAAGGAGCAGAACCGTGTATTAAATGGGCCACGTTGGTGCAGGTGTACCCCTAGTAAAGTAGACTAGGGCCATTAGCCACGATTCCTTTAGCACAAACAATCCCAAACCTGCTCGTAACCCTTCACCCACAGCGGCCCACCAACGTTCGACTAATTTGGCGGATTGCCAACCAGGATGATCAGGACTGGCGAACCCTTGTAGTGGATGTGCTTTAAAAAAATTCGTATTGGTACACAATAATGATGCAAAAGTTTCATCATCGAGTTAAGTGACGATATAGAAGCGTGAATGCAGCAAAGGGAGGATGAGAGCATGAAAGTAAAACTCGAGAAACGACAATAGAAACATCTGATGGAAAGCGTCATGACTCTGCAAAAGTATCCTTGTACCATGTGAGTGCTACCGGGTTAGCGAGAACCTTGGAGATTGGTCAGCGATGAGCAAATACGTAGTCGGGTTAAAGACGACCTTTGAGTGTGAAAAGTTTTTGACTTGTAGACCAGAGAGGGTTCGTGCACGTGAGAGAGCAACATAAGCCTGACCTGTGACAGCAATAAATTACACGTGGTAACGCATAGTGACTGTCCCACCTCTGGCGAATACATGAGAGAGATCAACGACGAGCTTCTCGAACGAATGGCCTTGGCTTTTATGGATAGTGATAGCCCAGGCCAAAATCAATGGGATCTGTACAATCACATGAGTAGTGTGTCAAGCAAGGATCGAATACGAGAAACACCTGGATGCGTTTAACGGCAGGCTTGCCGTCAAGTTCGGCTTGGAACTCCATAGGTAGAATCAAAACGTGTTCAGAGACCTCGTGGTGATAAAACTCGATCAAAGGAACAGGCGTCGAGGCGGACGAACCGTCTTGAGTGCTGGAGTGGGATATCGGGACGCCTTCATTCGTAATGGGGATGTTGCGCACAAAACCGACCTTCTTGTGGTAGCTTTCATCGCCTGTTGCTTCCCTGTACATATAAAAACCCTTCACGATACCAATAGTACCATTGGTGAGGCCCTCGTCAAGGTTTCTAACCAACATGACTTGCGCTCCGATTTTCAGGTGGACAGAGGGACCGACAGGCAAGCTCTTGAAAAGAGGCTTCACCTTCTCACCACTACACCAATCACATGATTGAAACATTACTACCGGGGATTCGATGGACAAAAGACGATGCTTGTTAAAGTTATCGACCTCCTTGCGAGTCGGGAACAGATAGATGGCGTCGTAGTTGGGTAGAAAGTTTTGGGAAATGGGACGCGATAGAGTCGATAAAAGACTGACACTCTTATCATCTAGGTTAGCAGTACGGCAACAGTTGAGTGTGTGAATGAAATCTAGAGTGGCGTTAGGCAGCGAGATTCTAATGGACAAAGGAATACCTTGGTCGCTTTGCCGGTAAACGGACGTTAACAGAATATGGTTCTGGATGACGCGAGCCCATGACTTCGCTTGGAAAGCATACTTGGGCTGTTCTCTGGGTAGAGCTACTGGGGATAACTGCAGAAAATCTCCTGTCCAGAGCAGCTGGAAAGCATAAAAGGCAGATTCTGGCGTTGGAACTACCTCACCTGTATCCCACCAAACGGGAGATCATTTCCACGAATGTCGCGAGCAATAGCATCTAACAAATCGAAATTGTCCGCTCCGATCATCGATACTGAGCGATGAGAAAGGGAGGACAATGAGTAGTGGATGATAGAGAGTGAGAATAATGATGCACCTTCATCGGAAACGAGAGTTTTCGTCTCAATCCATCGGAGTGGGGCCTGGGGACTGGACATGATTCGCTTTACAGCTTCCGTGACTGACTTTTCGGATCCAGTCAGTCCTGCCCAAGAATGTAAGGTATTTCCTAAAAATGAATCGGGTCGAGTATGTGGATGTGTAGGGGAAGATGATATACCTCCAATCCTGCTGCTGGCCATTCCGGTGCTTGCCGTCACGGCAATCATGAATGCATGCCCGAATTTTTGCTTTAGTGCCTCGATGATAACCTTCAACAAAAACGATTTGCCGGAACCTAAGGTGATCTCAGACCCCAAAGAAACCTAGATGATGTCACACTGACCTGCCCCACCAGTTATGAACAGGCTTTCCCCACCGAGTGCCTTGTCGAAAACGGCGCGTTGCTGCTCATCAAGGAAGCTCACGTCGATATCTTGCTTCTCAATCACAGCAGAGAAGAGGTGTCGTGCGGAGGACTGTTGGAGAGAGGATTGTCGAGATTTACCTTTTTGTGGGGGCATGTATGTAGGTAGTGGTAGGAAAGAGACAGGAGGAGAGGAGTCTATAGTCGTGACGCGACTGATTTTTATCATGTGCCAAAGAATGGATTAGTCTGACCAATTACGCACATAGACAAACGTGGTCAGCAGGGTGTTCAGTAAGGTGATCAGTGCCGTAGTAGTAGCTAACTTACATCGTGATCAGTACATGATCAGTAGAACACGCGTACCCCAGTGGTCTTATAATCATAGTCAGTAGTCAACTTACAGCGTGATTAGTAGATTGGGCTAACCTAACATCAAATAAAAGCAGCGTTTTCATCCCTGGGCTACGCTTCTGTCGGGTTGCAGGTCGGTCGCCTTCAGTTCACTGTTTGCTAGAGTCTTTACCCTGCTTCGAATTTGTCTGTGTAGACCTTGTTGTGCTCGTTAGACGATAATAAGCCAACAGGTTTACGATCTAAAGAGACGTTAGTTACAGTTTAAAATTTTAATACCCTGCTTACGCCAACATGGGTTCAGCAGGAAGGGGACTTCCCATTGGCGGTGGATGGAATGACGATAGCAACAGTCGCCACCACACTGTGCAGAGTCTGGGACTAGCCGTGTCCTGCCTTTTTCTTCAAGGCCATACATTGGAAAAGCCAATTATCTTGGGGATTTCATAGACATTTCGAACGGACTTGCATTGAACACTGCACTGGCAGATACGTACTCAGGTAGATTAATACGTTCCTCATCCTCATGCCACATTTTTTATATGGCTTGCATCTGCAGTGCCATATCGCCCCCACATTTGTGGTATAATATGCTCCCGTTACGCATCTCTTCGCTCGTTGCAGCCCTTACGTTTCACGGTTTTTGTTTACTCTACCATACCGGTGCCACATTGTATTCCTACAACGGACGTGTGTTTGTCTGCCTGACTGATTTGCACGGTACGTGGGATAGACAGTTCATCGTCACTTGGCACAGGTAGCAGAACACCCTTCTTCTCGAATGAATTGTATTTATAAAGGTACACCGATGAAATACTATGTTTAGGAGGTGGGAACTGGCAAGGGTGTGCTTGTGTGCTTGTGTGAGCGATGGCGTAAGAGAGCATGCGAGGTGAGGGCATTTGGGGGTAAAGGTATGTGCACATGAGGAGGGGCGGGTCGCCATGGATGCGAGTATTGGCACCTATCATGGTGAATGCAAGGTCCTATAAATGACAATATCCTCAACATCTGGTCTACCCGCCCTGTGTGGCTGAAATGAGTAATCGACTGAATTGAAAAGAAAGACGTACAATGGCAATAACCCAGATCTTCGTAGGGCATGATGCACTTCGACCAGAATGTGGAGATAGAGCAGAGACGACCATGGCTCACAAACAGGTGAACCCAACCAATAAGCATACTTGGCCCTCGATCGTAACTCAGGAACACGAATGAGAGTGTGAGTGCGGAGGAAAGAGAAGACGTGGTGGCAGATGGCTACATCCTCCCAAACCAAAAAGGCAACCATAAAAAGGCTTGGGCCGTGTCCATTGTATTCGTGATCACCGCAGCACGCATAAAGCTCGGCGCATATGACACACATAGTCAGTTCTGACTGGCATGGGTGGTAAAGACGCATCGCTGAACAAATTTGTCGTCGAAAGTCATCGTAGGCAGTGCTTGGATGAAGAACGCGCCAAGGACACCTCTCTCCATCTTCTGGGTGATAGTCTTCCCATTCTGATCTCCGGCCATTGGGAAAGACTTCGATGACTTGAATGGGACGCTGTTCATCGAAAAAGTAGCAAGCTTGGCAGAAGGAGCGAATGCGTCTTAGCCACTTGCGAACGTTCAAAGCGATCTGAGCAGCATCTAGCGAGAGATTAGGTAACGAGTTGAGAGGGAAACTAATTGACGTGTTCAGGGGAGACATGGTGTCGATTCGACCAAGGTTCGAGTGGTTGGCAGGTGATGATGGAGGGGTTATTATTGCCGATGAGTTGCCTTCACTGGTAGGTGGCGACGAGGATGCAGAGATAGTTGAAGAAGGGGAAACACATCGGAAGACCGTGTGGGACATGACTGGTATGGTGAATCCTGGTAGTGGGCTTCGCCGTGCAACTCATCATAGTACTGACCACTGGCACACGTCCTACAGCGGACCAATCGATCGCTGCTGGTCACTCGTCTTACCACAACTGATATACTGATGAGTACTGACTACCCTAACCACACGACCCACTAATTTTGTTACGTCGACATAGTCAGGGGACTCGGCAACCATTTCCCCAGTCACGGGCCTTCTTCTAATTCAGGGGAGGGACCCTCTTCCGACTTGGCCGCCCCCCTCCCCTTTGAGGATACGATTCTAGCAGTAGGATCGCATTGCCTGTAGAAGTGGTCAAATCGGCATGCAAGACGTTGGCGGGACTTACTTGTTCCACCAGACGAGCATTGCTCACACCCATGGATCTGACTGATCCTCGAGTGTCTCGACGATACGCCAGAAAAGGTTTCGTAGATGCATGTCATCGATCATTTCAGTCCGACTCTGGGTAAGACTGATCGTGGTATAAGCCCGGAATCATTGTTAGGATCGGCAACAAGAGAGAATATCAAACACATACAACAATGTGAACATACGCGATAATGTATGGATCGACGGACCGCAGACGCCATGCACGGTTCTTTGATGGTTTAAACACTGGGCAGGTCGAAGATTCGTTGACGACCATTGTTGGTCCGATGAAAAGCTGTCTATAAAACTAGCGAGAGATGAATAGTGATTTCATAATCAAATCGAGTTGAACTTGCCTGGATGACGATGTAGTTTCGGAATAACCCCAGACTGGTATCTTTCGGATCGTAAAGCTCGTAAAAACCTGTCGGCCATTTAGACGCTTTCATGGAGAAACCATCAGCTTGCAAGGCTTGCATGCCGCTGAAATTTCGTCAGTTAGGGTTGAAATGCCATGCAAAGGTCGACTCGCACATTCCAGTCCTTGTGATATTCTTCAAGATGTATTCGAGGACATAAAAAACGTGCCTGTTGAGGATGGAAGATCCGATGCACATACTTGTCTTCGATCTTGGGAATCCGGGAGGGCAGTTAGCATATACTTCATAGCCTTGTGCTTGACAGAGAACAAGTCAACGGAACGTCCGTCGCTCATGCCCTTTGCGATCTGATTGATGAATCATCGTCATTCATCGTAAGCATAAAGTATATATACGCATATACACACCGCTTCGGTGATTGTGAGGCGACCGAATGACATCATGTGGAGCTCATTGCGCAAACTCGGAATAAACTTGAGAATTCCGTCATAGAAGTGGAGATCTCGTCGAATGACTTTGGGAATCCTAGTAAATATGGTATTGTAAATAGAGACTGACGCAGAGAAAGAAAATGCTCTCACGTCTCATATCCAGAGACGAGCTCTCCCTTGTCACGCTGGATACCAACGAGAAACACTCTTGCTGGTACACCAAAGGGATCCAGGAGGGCGTTGGCTTTCTTCCCTACATTTTGATAGATTTCCATGATGTTGCCCCTGTCACTACCAGAGGCTGAACCTTTAAATTCAATGAAATACATACCCTTCTGAGTTCTTCTGGCACTGGTGTTCGTGCGAGCGTTCTTCGTGCTGTTGGATTCTGGGTCGAACGAGAACTGCATACGATTGAAGGAGTAAGGATTAGATAAGAAGTTTTAGATAAGAGATCCCATTGATCGGCACAAAAAGGAGGGCGCCACCCTCAAGCCACTGAGCTGACTGGTGTGTTGCATGTACCGAGGAGACCCACCACACTTGCTGGCGGGGGTTAGGTTAGGCGCGGCCTGCTATGAATGACACGCATACTCTTTGGGTGCCGCATGTGCTTCGAAGACCATGAGTTTTATTGTCGTGCGTGTCGTCGAAAAACCACGTACCAGCTTGCAGTACAAGCCGCATGCGTTGCAATTCAGTCCATCATTAAGACCATGGCGCCGCAGAGGAGTGTGCATAGCTCCACAACTTGAGGGCTCAGCCTTCACCCCACGTAGGGCAGAATTACCATTAACGCGAAGAACAACGGGTTGACGCTAGTGGAGGTGGCACCAGGGTTAGATGACTGAGTGGCGGGAGTATTCTGAATCTTTACCGTGAGGCTGGGTAGACTGCTGGGCCATTGCGCCAAGTTCCCGCGTTGGAGCCAAGCTTGGGGAGGGGTCCGCTCAGCGGATCGGGAGAGGGAAGGCGTGGCCAGAGCAAGACGAACCAGATCCAGACGAGTCTGACATCATAATGTCAGGGTTGGCCACGAGGATGGGCTCATTTCTCCCAATGGAACAGGAAGACCAATGGATATCTGTAAGGTCAACGTTGCTGAGGATCTCATCTAGCGGAAGTTCAGTGGTAGGACGGTGAACACTGAGACCACGGGAGGAAGTATTGGTGACATCTTCACCATAATTCATAGCATTGGAAAGGGTAGGCTGCATAGAGAGGATGGCGGAGGTACCAAAATCGTTAGAAAACAAAGAGGAACCGAAGCGAGGGCTGGTCATCAGTTGGACACTTGCGCTTCCGGGATCTGGCAGAAGCGTCGGTGTCAGCATGAGTGGATTCGTCGCCAGCAACATGGGCACGGGTGGCCTGGCGGCCACATCAGGTAGAAGTATCCTTGAACTCCGCAGAAGGTCTGATGTCGGGCTTGGGGACGGTGGTGTTCGGAGTGGCAGGGGTGGGTCGATCCACTGAGAAGGTGAATCGCATGCGTTTCATGGTCCCGGGCTTCGCATTCTGACTAGCCCCACGGCTGCGCTCTCTTTCAACGGCATGCTGGCGAATGAGATCAGTGGACGCATTGCGCTTAAAGTCGGGGGCTTCAAGCTCCTCGATACTCCTATGGAAGGGAGCAAAGGAAGATCAGGGTATAGGGCGGCTAATAAGATGATGGGGAGATGGGACGGACCTGCCCTTTTCTTTGTCGAGTTTGTTGCATAGGCGAGATTAAATAGATCCGTAGCCACCAATACGGGCACGAGTGGTCCGACGACCACACCAAGTGGAAGTTTCCCTGAACTCTATAGAGGGTCTGGGGTTGTGCTTTGGGACAGGTAGCTTTTGGACTCGAGTGATAGGAGAAGGTCGAATTGCTTGCGTAAGTTAATGGCCCCGCACTTCGCATTCTGGTTAGCTCCATGGCTGCACTCTCTTTCGACCACACGTGGCCGAATAAGATCAGTGGAGACGTTGCACTTGAGGTCGAGAGCCTCGAGCTCTTCGGTGCCCCTGTGGAAGGAAAGAAATGAGGGTCTGCTGACCAAGGTCGGGGATGCGACAAACCTGACCTATTCTTGGTTGGGCTCATTGCCCATGTCTTGGAGGACTTTTGAACTCGGGCTTGGACTTGGCGTTGTCAGAGTCGATGATAACGGTGCGTAGATGCTGGAGGTACCAACACAAGTTCTCGAGACGTTTACCCTGCTCGAGGTAGATTTGTGTTGGGGGGTTTGTACGACTTAGCGTGAGGGGAAAGCGGTGCGTGGAAGAATATAACAGGGAGGGGTTGATGGAGCGCGCCAGGAGCATAAGACCCCCTGTATACACGTCGGTCGCAAATCTGGTAGCTTCGTGAGGACGAATAGAACAATTAAATGTCGTGTGTGTACTTGAGAACAGCATGACCATCAATGCAAGTATGCTCAAAGTTGATTACAGTCATAACATCCACACAAACGATGATCTGAAGCTGAGGTCAGGTAAGCGTCAGTCGGCGAGTCGGTTACGCAAGGGTCACGAGAGTCCATAGTTGTACCACCTGTTGGTACACGTCCCTGCTTGAACTCCCTCGAAAAGATCGTACGTTCCACACGGAAAGTTGGCAGAACGCCGCCAGGTCTTCCACATTCGCGTTGCCCGAGCTGGGGCGCTGGTTTTCGTTGCCTTCGCGAGTGGGGGTGGCGTCATCAAGACAGATGAGGAACAGTGCTCCATCGAAAACACTCAGGCAGGCGGTATTGGTCGGCTCCTCCGCGAGTGCCTGGCCCAATAAAGACCGTGTCTTGCAGTTTTCGGTCATGAGTACGCCTACGGCAGTACGAGCAACCTGGACTTCGTTAGATGAGTGAAAGGGTGTAATATAGACGGGCGGTCAATGAACCTCGGTGATCTGAGACTTGTCTGCATCCTTCACGATAGCCAGGAGATTCTAGCACACCTACCGTTTGGTCAACAACGGCCGATTCTCTTCATCAGGCACGTCGAACCAGTCTGAACGCTCACACGTCACTGTACATCAGTCTGTCGATGATAGAGGAGAACTGCTTGAGAGCAAGAGCTGCGGTGGGTGTAAAGGGTTTGGATGAAGAGAAAGTAGGAAGGTGATGAGCATAGGAAAGTGTTGGGACACTCTCGATGAAGCACTCGTAGGCAAGCAGGGTCAGGTCGTGACAACAAGCAAAACCTGGAAAGGATTGACTTCACCAGACCTTTCGACCCCAATCTGAGAGCGACACACCACATATTATATCTTCGAAATAATTGATGACTCAAGCGTGACTCACCCTTTGAACGAAAATGTTTCATTCATTTGAACCTCGAAAATCCATGTTCATGGAGACTGTGTGCAAGTCAGACTTACTGGCAGTTGCAATACGCAGCAGGTGTAGATATTGTCCACGCCGCTAGGTTAGGTGGAAAGCGATGTCGATGCTGTATACATAAACGTGGCATGAGAATCAAACATCAATGCTATCATCACGTGCCACATGTTATCACAAATTGCTGATTACACTCTTGAGAATGCTGATCATGATCCAAGGTAACTGGGAGTTTGAAGAGGGGTGTGCACAAATAAACGTGCCAGTGTTAACGTTGATCAGTAAAGGTACAAGACTGAACACGGTACTGATCACTAGGGTTAACGCTGAACGACATTGATTACGGTATAAGGCTGCACTGGCGGCAGGCGATACAAACAAATAGCACCCATGGCATATCAGGCTAGTACGTGCCATTCCTCCAAGCCCAACTGCCACGCAAACACCTCACCTGCGTCCAAGTAGCTCCGCTTTTCGAAATACGGGTGCTTCCGACCAAGAGCACCATGCCCGAGTCGTTTGATAATCTCTGTGGCGATGGACTGTGCATGACAGACAGGCTGCGAGAGTTCCGTTTTATGATCCTTCATTGCGTACGACCTCAGGTGAAGAACCATGAGGCACAGCGCGACGATGGAGTGTACTTTAAGTTCTAACGCTGATAATAAAAAAATGGATTCACACGATAAGATGACTTACTTCGAGAAGGATCCGAACGGGGTAACCCGATGACCATTTGTATGATGGTCTCGAACGCATGGTGGTGGACTTGATTTGTTAACTCTCCTTGAAGCAACGCATCGAAATGACGGCCAACTTCTGTGAGATGACAAGAACCGTAGGAATAAAAATGTCCACCAATCGTGAAGGAGGCCGTAGGGGTATACACGGAGTGAACCTGGGCGGGCGGTTGAATGCTAGAGATAGCGTTATCAAAAATACGAAAAAAGATACAGGTTACTCACAGGAGATCTCCGGGGTAAAGATAAACAGTTTCGGCGCATACATGGGGGTGGTCGCGCTTGTCTGGGTCGCAAAGGGAGCGAAATATACCTTTGACCGTGTCACGTGGCAGTGTCAGGTTACGAAGGAAGTAAAACGTCCAGAGTTTGATTCCAGATATGCCTATGATGTACAGTACGTCGCGTCACCATCAGCGTCGTGATGTGGGTAGCTGATAACCCCGGCTTGATGGGCAAGAGCCCACGAGCGAACGGTTAGGTTGTCCGATGACACCATGCCGTTGCGAAAGGGCATGTCCCGTTGAGATTGGCTCCATCCGACAGCGAGTCCGTCATCCAATATACTACCTATGCGTCAAACGTGTGGAGGAAGGACAGAGAAAAGAAGTATACCCGATTGACACAGGCATACCTCGGTGTGTGAGGGGAATGTCGAGTACAAAGCGACATTCCTCGGGTTTGTTGATGCCACTAAGGAATTGGGAGATGGTGCCGTAAACATGGGGTTGCTTGAAATCGACAACTCGGATTGCAGCATCTATAACCAGAATGAACAAGATCACGACAAAAAAGTGTGGGTTTACCATGCATATCTACCCTCATGTTGGGGGATATGCCGAATCCCCGGAGGAGGCCTTGTTCAGTAAAGGAAAAGGAACCTGCATCTTGAAAGTCATGGACGACGACAGGGTGGCCAATTGAGAGCGATTGGTGGATGGCAGTAACGAGATCATAGGGGTCAGCATAAGACGACCTGTCCAGAAAGTCGATATAACGACTTTCTGGCGTTGCTTCTGGAAAAGTTGCAATGTGGCGAACATACATTTCGTCGAACTTTAAAAAGTTGGAACCGTCACGAATCAGAGTCGGTGCAACAGTCTGGAGACCTCCAGGCCAGGAAATGGTGTCTGCGGATGCGTGTACCTGAACCCCGCGAACACCAGTGACGAAGTCGAGGTTTCGGGCTGGAACTTGAGGGGATGGATCAACTTGAAAGACGAGTTGGGGACCTGGGGTAGCTGGTTGAGATGAACCAGACTGGGGAGCGAGCGCAGCCTTAAATTTCTGACGGGCGCAATAAGCGGCCTGGTTAAGAGCTCTCTTCTTTCTGAAATCTCGTAATGCCTCCGTGTCACTTGAACGAAAATTAGAATTGTCCGTCAAAGTAGGACAAAACGTACCTGTTTAAATGTTCCTTGCGGCTGTTATAGTATTTCCGGTTGGCCTCGGTTCTCGACTTGTGGAAAAATTATCCCTAAGAACAGTAGAAGCGCAGTGATATTTACCATGGGCATAGTACTGATCACCGTGATGCGTAACGTATTTGTGGCCAGGATCTCGAATGAGATTATGCGTAAGAATTGAACGTCCTGTTGGAACTCAGCTGTCATCAGCTGTCCACACAAACGGCTGGATTGAAGACTACAAACAACCCAGATGGCACGTATGTGCATACAGTAGAGGAATTAATGCTACACGACGATTATAAACATACTGTACGCTCGACTCCATCAAGGATAAACGAGCAAATCTATGAGACGGAGACGTCTCTGTTCCTTTGGGGTAGAATCTGTTCCATTGTCGTGGTTGCTAATGTCAACACTACCGAAACATGTTTTATGCACGAGGACTCAACGGTTCTTTGCAGCGATCTTCACTAAATAAAGGGTGGATGTCGAACGCGAGGATACTTGCAACTTTTTCAAGCTAAGCATCGTGAATCGGGAGGGATGAAGGGAAGAATATGGTGTTGAAGGAAGAGATGTGGATTGTTTTCGAATGGGTTGGAGGAACAGGACAGGAATAGTTTATCATCGGTACCAAAAAACATAGCTAGATGAAAAACAGCGACGTACAAGAAATCTACTAGACTGTCCGTGCTTTTTCTACTCCTAAGAGACAGGGATTATATCAACCAGCAAAGGAGGCAAAGTCATTCAGAGTAATGTCTGGAATACTGCGACTTAAAGATGAGGATCGACAACCAGATTTTGAAAAGATTACACGCACCGGTTATGTTTGAAGAGATGTACATAGGCATGACAGACCTCCCACAGATTGGACATGGACTGTAAGCCGGTAGGGACTTCACCCAACCATTTCGCATAATCGCCAATAGAAGGGAAATCCCGCAGACACCCACCGGCTTCAGGTATAACGATATCCCTAAGAGAGGGGATGGAAAAAACTGCAAACGCCAAAGGTTTGAGGATATCATCGTATTTACAGGTGGGATCGGCGCCTTTGGAGCGAAAGGGGTGGTCGAATCATTCGGAAGTGGGAACACCGCATCGATAACAGATACCAGGTTGCGAGTAACGTATTTGCGAGCGAAAGGGTTTGAACGATCGAAAGATATCACGAGAGACCGAGCATGAAAATAACTTATGGGGTGCATCTCCACCAACGAGGACGTGAACGATGCAGAAAGCTTTGCATTCTTGAAGAAATCTGAATACGACGAGCTCCTTCTCGGCTTTCGGTAGCGAGCAGGATTTAGGGGTTTCACCGTCCGAGGTTATATTCCTTGGTGCGTCGGACAGGTCAGGAACACGTGAGTGTGCGGGGTGAACGATGGAGCGACCAGAAGACCGAGCCGATGGTCGAGAAACGTTGGATGTGGGTGTTTGGTTCGTCGGAATTAAAGGGGGCGGCGGCGGTGGGGGATGTGGGTGCTCGGCGTTGAGCATGGACGTATCATGGGGAGGAGGGTGATGAGGAGTCGGGAGCGGGATCTACAAAAAGAAGCGTCAGCCAAGCGCAAAATATTATAAGGCGAGAACAGACGTTATGGCGAGCGCAGAAATCACACGATTGACATGGCCCCAGCATATGACAATTGTAAGGAGTTGCGTCGAGGAAGCCAGTGATCGATAGCCTGCGGCACTGATCCCTGGTAACGAGATCAACGATGGCATTGAAACCACCCAAGTTGTCGTCAGAACTATGTCGATGAACGGGACGATGGGAGTAAACCAAGTGGGAAACTCCGACAACACCGCTGTGCCTTGCGAGTCGACCAGATTGTTGAGCATACAGCGTCACGTGCTTCGGAATGTGGTAATGCAAGACGTAAGTCACATGTCCATAATCGATACCTTGAGCAAAAGCGGATGTCGCACAAAGCCATCGTGAGCGTCCTGATAACCAAGGACGCAGCGACATAGATCGTGCCTCGGCATCCATGGGACCAACGTAGAGAGGGATGTTGGCCAGGTTTGCAAGCACGGTAGCGTCTTCGACAGTTTCGCAGTAGACGATACCGCGGTCAAGGGGAGACAAAAAGATATGGCAATCAAGAATACGGACGGTAAACGTTTGCAATGAGTCTTCGGGTACGCGAGAGACCATGAATTGAATGTCTGGACGCGTCGTAACCCCATGGATCACATGTACAGGATGACGCTGGGTGTCAATACCGATAGACTACACAAGTGAGCCCGAGGATGTGGGGACAACAAAAAAACGTACCCTCCATAAAATAGGCTCTAACGAAGGACCGATCGTGGCGGATAATAGAACGATCTGACATCCAATATCGCCTAGACATGTAAACTGGCAAAACGTCTCCCGATAATTTTGAGAGAGAACAATGTCGTGGGCCTCATCAACGACGATACCATTCAAAAACCCTGTATTGAAGGAAACGCGAAGCCATTCACGGAATCGCTCCTTTGAGACTTGCTCGACTTCAGCAAACACCAACTTGACCGTGAAGACATCGATATCGAGGTTGGAAGACGACCAGACAGCATGGGGTATGCCCTTTTCGGATGTGTCCAAGAGAGCCTGTTCCATCAACGAAACGTACGGGACAAGTACGACGCGAAAACCCTTTTCACCAGAAAAGCATGGTGCCTGATACACCGCAGATTTCCCGCCACCAGTAGGCAACACGATGAGGACGTGAGGATGGCGACGAGAAACCACTTCGATGGCTTGACCCTGCTGTAAAGATTTGAAATAGACATCCTGTCGCTTGAACAATGTGCGAAGATAGCTGACATGAGACTGATGAATCAATATAGTTTCTGGGGTCAAACACGAAGGAGGAGGGAGGTGTAGGTAGCTAGACCAAGGCACCTGATGTGAAAGAGTCGCCAATATAGTGTCCTGGACCATTGGTAAACATTTTTCTATGATCCTATTCTCCACGGCAGCAAGATCAGTAACCTGCTGGTCACGAAACGCTCCGAGAGATGGAAGCACACTCTCGATGCGAGACACCAAACGCTCCACTGGAAATGAAGGAGGTTTCACCAAAGGTTGAGAGTCGGGAGGAGAAGATGCCAATCCAAGCCAGGAATGATACGTAGAAGCCAATCGGAGGGCATCGACGTACACATTCTCGGTTAGTCCAGGCAGGTCATCGTATACGAGACCGTAACGAGAATTCCCGACAAAGGATGAGTGACCGAAACAGGCATCGACGGCATCGTCGCCCGACTCGAGTTCTTCATAATAGTGCAGGACATTTCGCAAAAGGGCCTTGACGACTTGTCGAAACGGCACAAGAGTTAGAGGAACAAGAAGATACTCGAGAGTATACGCCCGAAGAATACTGCTAAAGGCAGCACTGTCGATAGTCTTGCCGTTGATGACGTAGAGATATGTCTGGTAGACAGAATGGGAATCCGGAGAGATTATGCGAGAGAACGCAACAATGGCTTCGCGAATGGGACCAATTAGATAGACGAATAAACGAGACACGGCTTTCGGTAGGAAATGCGCAACAAATCCATCCTTGCCAGTCATGCTACGAGTCTTGTTGTACTGACAAATGATGGCGCAAGATCTGGCGAGGAAGAAAAAGTTGCGAGGACCATCTATAGAATTTGTAGAGCGCAGGGGGCCCAACTTGGATCCTCGAGCGATGCCGGGCGTAGCCACATGGGCAAGTACCATGAGAATGTCGACTAATTCACGATGTAAACGAAGGAACACCCGAAGAGGACCTATAGAAGAGTAAGCTAGATAGTTGTGACAGGTTGGAAACGTACTGGGTTTATGGATGAGGCGACCTTGATTGTCAATGAGATGGTATGTATCGAAAACTGACGGATCGGAATGTATGTGCTCCAGCACCATACGGAGATGCGGATAAAAAGGATTATCTGGGAAATGTACAAACGAGAAGCCCTGGTCGGTGTTACGCAGAGGATCCACAGGCCACGTAGACGGATTGCTGGGATTCAGTGCGACATCTATAACTCGATCGAAAGCTTCCTTGGTAGCTCCTAACAAGAGCCCATCAAGGAGAGACTCAGCCTTTACACATAGCGATCGAACCATTTCGGGGATAAGAGAAATCTTCAACAGGAAACCCTTTACACTGAGAGTATCACGTTGTTGGTTCCAGTGCATGTCGGGAAGCTTTACAGAGTCGTAGGCGTGAGCAGCGACGAGATGCATAAGTTGTCGCAAGCTATTAAAAGGTGTGGGGTAACCTTCCTTGAGGAGAGGAAGTAATGCATCTTGGTAATACCTGGAGAAACGGTTAGTGAGTAAGTGGATGAAAACAACGAAACATACCTCATGAACATCAGAGAAAGATCCGATTTCAAACGATGAGATGCTTCCAAAATCGCAATCGTGCGAAAGCGGAAAGTCAAGGCTGCGATATTTGGGGAAATCGAGGATGGGGGGAGAAAGGTGCCATCCTCTCGAAGATGCAAAAAAACAACAAAACGCATAAGAGGACACAGAGAGCTGTCACGCTGAACATCTGTATTGTACGTGGAAAGCATGGCAAACGACGAGGACCGAAGGGCTTGACGGATATCGCCTTTCTGGGCTAGGAGGTTACGAAGGACCTGAAAACGTTGGCGCTGGGAAGGAGAAAGGGAGAGGAGGGGAGATGGTCTATCCAGAGAGCGCAACAAGGCACATATACTGTATATCGAGACCAGTGGCTTGCACACCGAAGAAGATAGTCTGTGGTTTGAGTATGACTGAAAGGTTTGTTTTCAAGGTCGGCAGAATCCAGATTGCTAAAGGAATGAGAGACGAATGCCGTGAATAAGAGGGGCACCTACCCTTTCGGAGTGTGTATATGCCTACGAGGCAGGACCTCCATCGCATCAACCATATTCCACATGTCCAAAAACATGGAATTGATGCCTTCCACTATGGGACACAGAACGTCCACACCCGAAGGCATCGCGACCAGAGACAAAAGTTCATCGAGAGGATGACCTCTGACGACTTCAAGCCATCGGGCAGAAAACAGAAAGCCAGTGGTTTTGCGAGGGTCTTCAGAAGGGTTCAAAACAGGAGCTAGCTGGTTATCCTTTGGGCACATAACAGACAGGTAATCCGCCAAAGATCCATACAAGCGTTGAACGGCGAGAGCAGGGTCAACACAGACAACCAATTGCTCTCCCTTGAAGGCGAAAATCCGATGGATTTTGCACGGTTCATAAGAGAGAAGCAACGACATGTGCGAGTCTTGATAGTGACGCTGTAATGAACTTTTCGAGCCGACAGCGAGGCCACATGAATCGAGGGTACAAACGAAACCATCCACTACACTGAGACCAGCAATGGGGGCGATTTCGTCGAACGACGTTAAAGACGGCGAGTCATGGATATCAAGGTCCCGGAGAATGGCATCCATCTCTTTGTCAGAAGGAAAGGGGAGATTATGAGCCATGACGTGGGAACGGATATAGCGGGGGTCTGGTGCTTGAGCACACTCGAGACAAATGACAAGCCCATGAACGAGATCGACATGGAGGCCAGAACGGGACAAAGTATCGCAATGCATAGATGCGATTTCAGGGGAGATCGCGGGTGATACATCTGCGTCTGACACGAATACGGGGAGTGTAGGTTGGTCGTCGGACATGGGATCATCATCTTGATCGACAAATAAACACAAAGTAATCAAGCGTCGATGAAAGAACCACATACGGAAATCAACAAATTCTCCTTCATCCTCGAAGCCGCAACCAAGATCGTCGGTGAGAGGCTGGCCGTTCAGATCGTCTTCTGAACACATAGCATTGTGGGACGCAGCTTCATCGTCATCGAGACCCTCGGCACCGTCAGTAGAAAGACCATCACGTTGCCTTGGACTGTCATATCCATGATTTTACCTAGTCAACTCCAGTCCTCCGGGACACCTCCGTACCTCCGTACCTCCGCACCTCCGAACTCCGAACTTGGTAAACCTCCATTAGTATCCAGTGTACTATCTCCTTTAGTCCCTCTACATTCGTTCCTCTAATCCTGTACTACATTTGTTCCTCTCGCCTCGTAGATTA
>JBBPSD010000568.1:0-21154 GCA_038093415.1 Xerocomellus chrysenteron | reverse complement strand
AATGAGTAAAGAGGTATCCTCCCGTCCGGTAGTAATGAAATGAGAACGGCGCGGGGTTATAGCTCGATAAGGGATGAGCCGAGTGAACTTAAAAGTATCAAGCAGTGGACCCAATCATAGGAACACATACCAAAGAGCAAATGTGTACGTCGCAAGAAAGAAAGAAGAAAGATACCATGTGATAAGAGATGAATTGTAACAGGCGAGGTCGAGTGGACGAAGACAACGAGGACAAGGATGAAGAGCGAGGAGCATGGTGATTGAGAGGACAACAATATTGCAGATGTCCTGGGCGATTGACTTTGCAAATTGGGCAGACGTACCATTGGCAATTAATACAAATGTGGCCAAGATGGTGGCATTCGAAACAGGTCTTGGAATATCGCGGGTGATTTTGGTGAAGTGGACTGTCTACCAGTACTCTGTGTATAGTTCTGGCGGTCAGGACCTCATGGTTTAACTCAGTGTTTTGGATGGCCAACTCGATGGCGGCAGTAAGAGGGGAGGAGGGGGCAGAGGGGATAGTCTGTGGATTGGTTGCCGCAGTCAACTTGGCCGAGTATCATTCTACATCTGCTACGAATTCCGGCATGTGGAACTGATGGAAGAGGGAGAAGAGATCTTCCTGGATGGTTCGTTGAATGGCACGGAGGGTGTTGCAACGTCTGCCGACGCTAGTGGGAGAAGAGGCAAGGTCGAGAAGGGTTCGCAACCGTTGGACCTGGATGTAGATTCGGGTGGCGCTCCAGAGAGGAGAGTTGTCATTGAGGTGGGATTCAAGAATTCAGTGGATGTGAGGAGAGTATAGTAATGAATGTAAGGCATCTCGCTCGGGTTCTCCAAGGGTGCCTTCACGAAGGCGATGGGCATAAATGGGGACGTCAATGGAGACAATGGGTGATGGGTTTATGGTAGTTGGACATTCCATGCGATTAGTAGGAGGAGTAAGGACGTTAGGGATATCCAGAGATCCCTAACCAGCGTTTGACAGGGTAGATGAAGGAGAAGTACGGCCAGAAGGAGGAGATGGATTCGGTGAGAGAAAGGAAACAGTAGAAAGGGTGGAAGCATCAATAGACATGTTTGTGGTGGTTTGTTTTGCGAGGGGTTAAGGGCGGAAGACAGAGGGATGGAGCTTTTTATACGAGGTGAGAGCGGACTTGGCATGTTTCAAGTTCCGTTCAGGGACCCATGAGTCTTCTTTGGCAGAATATTCCTTCCATCGGATCAGGAAGGAACGGGAGGATGGGGTTCCGCGGTGGCATATGATCTTCTCGATTTTGTATTCTTCTTCTCCATTGATAAGGTCAGGGGGAGGTGCAGGGAAGTTCCGGCCGTGGACCTCGTTTTCACGATAAGGCGATAGGAGGGAAGCATGGAAGACCGGATGGATCTTCCAGGTTTTCGGAAGGCGGAGTTGATAAACAATAGGAGATAAGACTTTCGTGATGGTAAATGGTCCTTCCCATTTACATGCAAATTTTGGATTGATGATGAGGTGTTTCAGGTTTCTAGCTTCTAGCCAAACTTTGTCTCCTTTGACAAAGGGTTTGAAGCCTCTTTTGGAGCAGGAAGACATGACTTGTCAGGCTAGTTCATGGGCGGAGAGGGCCTCGTTGCAAGCGGCGGAGAGGGTCTTTAGGTGGGATTCTACTGTGGGAATAAAAGTATTGGCGATTACCGAAGGAAGGGCACAGGGTTCATATCCCATCACGAGGTAAAACGGAGATTGATTGGTGATGGAATGAGGGTGGTGATTATGTGCGAACTTGGCATGAGAAATAGATTTTGACCAGGATGCAGGATTATTGCCACAAAAGATCCGAAGGTAGGTTTCGATCTCTTGGTTTACTCTTTCAGTTTCTCCATCCGATTGTGGGTGATAGGCGGTGGAAAGGGATAGGTCGTAGTGTAGGAGTTTTCTGAGTTTGCGAGCGAAGGCAGAGGCGAATTGAGGTCCTCGGTCAGAGATGACTTTGTGGAAGAAAAGGGAGGCAATCCCTTCTGCGGTGATGGATTTCTTCGTAGGGCAAAGAATCACCCCCTTAGTAAGTCCATGGTCTACCACGACCAGAAAAGAATCAAAGCCCAAGGAGATGGGAAGATTGGTGATGAGATCGCAGGAGATTTGTTGGAATGGGCAAGAAGCGAGCGACTTGATAGGGGATAATGGAGGTACAGTGGGGTGCGTGTTGGTTTTGTTCTGCTGGCATTTAGCACAGCCTTCAACATATCAGCGAACAAAGGAAGCGAGGCCCAGCCACCAGAATTCTGCAGCGACTAGTTGGCAGGTTTTCAGGAAGCTGGGGTGGCCGGCAGACTCGTGATCATGGCAATGTTCAGGTATGGTGCGTCATAGTGAATCATCGGCGGGAACATAGATGCAGCCTTTGTAAGTGAGGATTCCGGCTTCAACTTGCCAGTCAGCGAGGCGGGAGCGGAATGGGAGGGGAATATCCTCATGCATGGATTGTAGGACAAGGGGGTCACCAGCTGAGGCTGACTCAATTCGTTGCGAGAGAGCCATGTCAATGATGTTGACAAAAAGGGAAGGGGGAAGTAAGGTGACACCGTCGTTGTCGGCATCCTCGGAGGGGAGAAGATCTGGTCGGCGAGAGAGGGCATCTGGTCCGGCCAATAATTTCCCGGGTACATGGATCATCTTGAGGTCAAAGTCAGCGAGGTCGATGAGCCATTGTGCTTGTCGGCAATTGAGCGATTGGAGTTGGCGGAAGTAGGTGAGGTTTTTGTGGTCTGTGAAAACTTGTACCGGAAAAGGAGAGCTGTGGAGGTAGTGACACCAGGATTTCAAGGTGCGGATGACCATGAGGAGTTCTCGGTCATAGATGTCGTTGTTTCGTTCGGCAGGAGAGAACGACTGTGAGAGGTAGGAGCAGGGGTGCCAGTCTCCATTGGGGTCGGTCTGAAGAAGGATAGCGCCGGACGCATGTTTGGAGGCGTCAGTGGCAATGGCAAAGGAAGCGGAGAGGTCAGGAAGGTGAAGGACTGGTTTTGAGAGAAATAGACGTTTCAGGGAGTCGAACGAGGATTGACAGGAGGGGGACCAGTTCCAATTCAGGTTTTTTTTGCTGAGGTCGATCAGGGGGCGTGCGACATTTGAATAGTTGGGAATGAATCGTCGATAAAAGTTGGCAAAGCCAAGGAAGGAGCGGACATCTTTGACTTTAGTGGGGGTAGGCCAGCTTGCGATGCCATCAAGCTTGACAGGGTCCATGGCCAGTTGGCCGGGTTTGACGATCATTCCAAGGTATTCGACCTCATCAGTGGTGAATTTGCATTTCTCGAGCTTCAGATGAAGGTCTAGCTCGGTCATACGTTGGAGGACACGTTTGGTGCGTTCCTCGTGGAGGGTGGTGTCAGGGGAGTAGATAAGGAGGTTGTCCATGTAGATGACGAGCCATCCTTCGGCAATCATGTCGTGGAATGAGTTGTTCATGAAGTGTTGGAAGGTGGTGGGAGAGTTGGTGAGTCCAAAGAACATGACAGTGGGTTCGAATAACCCCTTATGGGTGACGAAGGCTGCCTTCCATTGATGGCCATCTTTGATTCGTACGTTGTTATATCCCCAATGAACATCGAACTTGGTGAAGACTTTGGCATCTCATAGTTTGTCGACGAGATCCGAGATAAGAGGGAGTTAATAGGCATCGTGGATGGTATGTTCATTGACGTATCGATAGTCTTGGCAAGGACGGAGTCCGCCATCCTTCTTTTTGACGAAGAAGAAAGGGGATGCTTGTGGTGAGTTGGACGGGCGAATCTTTCCTGAAGCGAGGTTCTCATCGAGGAAATCTTCGGTGGCTTTGCATTCGTCAGGGGAGAGAGGGTATGCTTTCCCAATCTTTGGGGTGAAGGCGTCATCAAGATTGATCTCATGGTCATAAGGTCGAGATGGGGGGATGTGGTCGGTAGCTTCTTTGGAAAACACCGAGGCGAACGAGGAGTATTCTGGGGGGAGCATGGGTTTCAGTTTGGATTTTTCTGCTGCTGTGGCAAGTTCCGTAGCTGTGGTCAGCTTAGCGATGATTGGGGATCCTGCTGGAATAAAGCGGGATCCGCATCGGATGATTCAGTAAATGGCGCGATTTTGCTGGGCATGGGTGATGTACTCATTCTCGGTTTCCCAGTCATTGTAGGCGAAGAGATGTTGATCTATGATGGCGTTCACGTTGGTGTGTCGTGGGGGTTTAACAGAGGGTTGGGTGAAGCGAGACTCATGTCGTTTAGTGTCAATGGAGAAGAAGCAGAAGAGTTCCTGGGATTGGTTGAGGGATTCCTTGATGGAGAGGGTTTTTTCGACCCAGTTGATCGTGGGATTGAGTTCCTTTAACCAAGGAAGTCCTAGGATAATGTTCTCGTTCCCTAGGTTCATGACGTAAAGGGTGACTCGACGGGCTATTCCTCCAACGTCGAGGAACAGGGTGGTAGTGAACCAGATTACTCCCTTGGAATTGACAGAGTTATCCGTGTTCCAAGCTTGGATCGGGGTTTTCAGGCGTTGGGCAGGGAGTCTATGTTTCCTGACGAACCCCCAGTTGATGCATAAGATGCTGGCCCCACTGTCAATGAGGGCTCGGGTGTCAACAGCTTTCATCGTGTGCAAAGGTGTGATAAGTTGAACTGGGATTTGCATAGTAGGTGACGACTTTACAAATACATTCGCACAAGAAGCGGAAGGAAGGGTTTGCGTTGGAGAACTCTTCCTTTCTAAAAATCCAAGGGTTTGAAGGAAATCTTTCGCACTACCTCCTCTTCTTCATCATCGTCGATTTCTTCTAGCTTGGGTAGTTCTTCGCTAGTAACTTTCTGCACCTTGGTGTTCCTTCCCTGGGAGAAGGTCGTGCAGGCAGTACTGGAATGTCCGGGCTTTCGGCAATGGAAGCAGAGTTTCTTCTTGATGCAGCGTTGGCGTTCTTCCGGGGTGAGCTTAGAGACTTTGATGGTGTTGATGACCATGGCGTCGGGGTCATGGGTTTTGGTGTTTGAGGAGTTGGAGAAGGAGTGGTAGGTCTGGTGGGAGGATTTAGAGTTTCTTTTGGCGATGTCATCGGCTTGTTCCCACTGGGTCTGGAAGGCGACGGCCTTCTTGTACCATTCATCGATGGTGGAAGGAACGGTGTCCATGGACATGATTCAGCGCATGAGTGGTGGTGGGATTCCTGCAGAGAAGTATCCGATCAAGACATTCACGTCAGAGATGTTGGCAAGGGCTACGTGGTTTTTGAAAGTGGAAATATATTCTATCAAAGAGGGGGAGTATGAGTTGTTTTTCTTACTCTTCTCCATTTGCTGGGTAGATAGCCAGGAAATGGCGTTCCTGGTGACGTCGTGGTGTTTGAACGTGGAGTTGAACTTCCTAATGAAGTCAGCGAAAGTTCCAAGGGTGAACCGATGTTCCAGAGATGGCGCTCTGGCGGAAGGTTGTGGCCCAGGTGAGGGCTGACCCTTTGGTCATATATGAGAGGGCAAAGGTGATCTGCTTATCATCGGCATTGTAGACTGCCTTGTTTACGAGGAGGTAAAACTGCACATTGTGTAGCCAGTGCTGGGATTTATCGTAGGATCCATTGAATGCTTCGGGAACACCGATGCGTAATTCAGTGGGTTTGGTAGACATAGGTGGCGGAGGAGGGAAGCGGGAGAGAAGGGGTGGTGGTGGTGGTGGTGGTGGAAGAG
Source organism: Xerocomellus chrysenteron (assembly GCA_038093415.1). NCBI lineage: Eukaryota > Fungi > Basidiomycota > Agaricomycetes > Boletales > Boletaceae > Xerocomellus > Xerocomellus chrysenteron. The sequence continues at coordinate 15,457 of JBBPSD010000568.1, read as the reverse complement.
GAAAGAGGGAAGCAGCATTGATTGGAGTAGGGGACGGTGGAGTGGGAACTCTGGGAATAGAGAGGGCGGCGGAGAGGTGGTGGGATAATGTACGAGTTTCGTCTTCTTCCTGTGCGGTTAGAAGAGTGGTATCAGGGTCAAGGGTTTCCTCCTCGGTGTCCGAGTAAGAAGCTTCCGATGGTGAGTCGGTGGACGAGGGTTCTCATGGCCTTGGCAGGAACCAACGAGGGTTATGAGTGGGTTGTTGGGCAATGGTGGGAGACTATAATGAAGACAGCTCCGGTGAGGAGAACTTGAATCTTTTGTTACGCTTGACTCGGATAGAGGCAAACATAGACTTGAAAAATCGAGGAGCAAAGGTTCTTGAAGGGCGTCTTCAAGAGAACAAGGATGTCGGGGGCTTCCGCGACAACTCCTGGCAATGATCGGTTGCATAGGGAGTTCAAGGTCAAGGATATGAAGGAGCACCTACTCAGAAGTAAGGTGACGACTTAGAGAAGTCCTAGTTGCAAGGGAGAATCAAGTAGATTCAAGTTAAAGGAAATACATGTTGTATCATCATTTAAATAGGTGACTATGTAGCACACGGACCAAGCAGTGTTTGTAGCACAAGAACTGAGGTGGATATAAAGGGAAGGCTTGGGCAGTGCGATAGATGGGAAGAAGCCGCGTTGAGGTAACATGTGTAAAAGAAGAACGTCCGTGAAAGGTAAGTGGAAACAGAGTAAGGGAACCATGCACAGTGTGTAAGAAGGAAGCTGTGTTTAGGCAGAAGGCATTCCGGGGAACAGTGCGAAGAGACGGAAGCGAGGCGAGAGACGAGCGACATAGGAAAAAGAAAGAATCGTAACACTGGTACTGATCCTTCTAGGTCTTGTCTTGAGTCACCCGCAACGATGTGGTGGGTTCAGATGGTCGGTGGGTCATCTGGGATTGATGGAGGGTGGTGTGGCAGGCTCATGTGCACTTGTTGTCCTGCGCTTGCGCTGTCTGTGCTGACCTGGCTCGCCTGCAGTCAGCGGTGTCATGTCGACTCATTTCGAGTTGTGGCGTGCACCCTCCTTACCACCTCATCTCCCTTCCATCTCATCACTGTCTCCATCGCTTTGGCGCTTCCGATTGCCCTCATCACCTCCCAACTCGTCTCGCTCGCCTGGATCACCTCCCGGCCCTCTATCTCGATTCGCCATGTCCGTACCGCTGCCGTCGTTGCTCGTCTCGCCCCTGGGGCCTTCTTGATAGGTGTGGGTGTCATCCACTATGGCTGTTTCACCAACTGGCTCGCCTGGCTCCTCTCCAGATCTACCTGGTGAGTTTGCCTCATCCTTGGGCTTCGAGCGTCCTTGCTCGTGTTCTGACATCTTCCGCAGCTTCCTTGGCATGTTACTGGCATCCTCGACCCGTCCAAATGGTGCCGGCGCGTCTGCTTTGTCTCCCGGTGCGCCCAGCTGGTCTGGAGCTCGCTCTGGTAAGCCTTCTTCGTCCTTTCGCTCCATGCGTTCTTGGACGCGTTCTGACACCCTCCATAGTTTCTTTGGTCGGTTTCTAGGGTCTTCATCACTGTCTGACGCTCCCGACACATCCATATCGTCGCCAGTGAGTTCGTCTTCACAGCTTGCAAGATTTCACCTCTCCCCTTCAAGCTCGATGCTCAGGGGTTCGTCAGCTGGTCATATGGGGTTGTCAGGTGTGGAGACTGGTGGAGGAGGCTCTGGGGATGGTCCAGGTATGTACATCTTCATTGTCCTGTGAGGTGCGCTGATTGTTTTCTCCAGCTCTCAATGCCAATTGCTCATGCACGCTCGCACTCCATCTGTTCACCTTGATTGATGCATCTCGGCGCGTCGTCGACCTCTCTGCCTCATCATGCACATCCCGGTGCGTTTCCTCTGTGCTGCCGTCAGTCGCTGCATCCACATCTTCATACACAACGCTCCTGCTTCATCTGGCCTCGGTCTTGCCCCCTGGCTTGACCTGGACATCTGCATGGTCCCTGGGCTTGACACTCGGCTCGTCAGGCAGTTTGTCAGGCTCCCTGAGTCGATGTTCTTTGTTGCTGTCCTCGCCCGGACCCTCCTCGACACTTTTCAATGTCTCTGGTGTGGCTGCCTCAACCCTCTCTGCGCTGCCTCACTCCCTTGTGCTCTCTGCATCGTCAGGTAGCTCTGTGAGCTCATCTGGATGATGCTCATTGTCGCCCATCATGCCCACAGAGTCTCTCAATGGTCTACCTGGGTCCATCGTCACGGTGTCCTTGTCTGGGTGGTCGCATGATGCGCTCAGTGTGCTCGCGCTGGTTGTCGTTGTGGGGCAGCCTTGGTCCTGAGTGGCCTTAGCCTTGTACGCACGTGGTGTTGTTGTGCCACGCTTCGTGTACCGTAGTCATAGCAGTAGACTTCTTCTCAAATAAATCTTGTAAAGTCTTGAAGAAATCACAAGCTGTTGTCGACAGCCTGAAGTGGTCATGAATAGATGGTGGGGTAGTCATAATCACCATGTACTGTGCTTCGGTGTTGTCACGCATCCATGTGGCTATGCACCATGGGTTCCAAGGTTTGTTGGGCTTTGTTTTGATCCCATTGAGTAGTCCAAGTAAGTCTTGTGCTGCTGCTGCTTCAAGAAGCTTCTCACAGTAATTTGACCAGTTCTGGCCATTAGCTATGTATAAGGTCCGGTACAAGAATTTTCTTCCCGTTCTTGACTCATGTTGAATAAGGCATTTTCTTGGTCCTGAGTGAGTTGGGTTACTGAGGAGCACCGGGGCTCATAACCTGTAGAAAGGTGGTGCTGTAGAATACTCAGTAAGTCACTATAATATTAGGATAGTAAGTATACCTGTAGAATACTTAGTAAGTCACTAAGTACATATGTAAAACTAAAGGTAAGAATGGTGCGATGTAGCTATGCTTAGGTAAGCAGTAACTACCATATACGGAATAGTAAATTCCAACAGGAGCATGGCAATGCGGCGGCAGTAGCAAACAAGGCTAAAAATGAGCAAGAGAGAGAAAACGAGAGAAAGCAAGAGAGACTCAAAAATCTGCAGTACCTGCAACATGGCCCATCAGTCAACAGCACACTTGCACAGCCCATCATGCAGTTATCACTTTGTTAGACCTTGATAATGCAGGCCTGGTCCACTATGTTGAAAAGTTGAGTGGCAGGAACAAGCAGCTGATCAGGCAAGTTGAAACAGCATTGGGTATTCATTATAGTGAATGACAAGTACACTACACAGTAGCACTAAGATATGTACAAAATAAGGTTGGTAACTATATAGTACTGGTGGCGAGAACCCGAATGATTATCTCATCAACAATCCTTGGGCGCAGGAGGGGTGAGTTGAACCAGCAGTGTTGGGGGTCACGAAATCGAACTCCGCTTGCCGCGCTCGGCTCGGGCAGTCACAGATGGTCACGGCTTAGTCAGCCATGTCCCAACTCGAAGTAAAGGTTGCATAAGCGTGATCGCAATACACTGAGATAAGATTACAACTCCGCCAGAAATTCTAACCTTATCTCAATTACCATTACAAGAACACTGCAAGCGTTCCTGATTGCAATACGCGAATATGTTTTCCGACATGTTCTTAGTATAGCAGATTCGTACACGAAGTCACAAACCATATGACCTTCCACAAGCAAGGTGACTTAGCAACTGTAATCGAGCCGACCATATCACATCTTACCGGCATGATCACGTCCTTTTTGGGTGGACCACCTCAACCTACCTCGTGTGGCCGTGACGCTACATCACCTCACCTCGACCTCACCTCGTGGCAGCACTAACCCTGAGCGAGGAGCACGACCTCTTCCTCATTCCTCATCCCAATGGTCCAGACAAGACGCAAGTCAGAGGCTGCCGCCGCAGCCGCCGAGCATGAGCTCGAGACCGCCTCCATGCAGGGCACCGAGGACCTCTCATTGTCCGCGTTCCTTGTCCCCATACCACCCGACCTCGACGTTGACACCCTCTCACGCATTCTCCCCGATGTCTCGTTTTCAAAACCAGACCCAGAAACAGTCATCTCCGTGTACAGACTCTTGCTTGCACAGGTGGCGGACCAGGACGACACCCGGCGCGACCTGGAGGAGCTCAGAGCCGAGTCAGTGCACAAGGATATAGAGATTGACCAGGCCATTCAGGACGGAGAGACAAAAATAAAGGATCTCGAGGATGCACTCGACACTCTGCAAAAGGAGGTGGCCACCATGAAGGAAGAGCGTGACCAGCTCGGTGCGTGTCCACATGCATTTTATGCACCCCATTTATATCCCTCTCTCTAGTCGTGTTGAATAAAGATCTCGAAACGCGTATATCGTCGTTCACCAGTTCTCAGTCCTCGTCCGTCTCGGACATCGACCACCTCCGGAATTGCGTCGACGAAACTGACAGAGAAAAGCGCGACCTCATCGGTGTCGTGAGCAGGCTCAAGGAAGACGCAATCCAGCGTGATGGTACATTGAATGTCGTTGAAATTCGTGAACTCCACTGACCTTGTTGCCACAGGCGAGGTCCAAAACCTACGAACAAGTCTTCGTCAGGCTCACCAAGACCATCAAACCCTCGAGACGCAGGTCCGCGAACTTCGCTCGACAGAGACGTCAACCAAGGTAGCTCTTTTTATCTCTCCCATTCATGCTAATTAACCCCCTTGTAAGTTCAAGCTCGAAACACTCTCCCAGCAACTTGCCCTGGCCCAATCTGAATCCGAGCGCATAAATTCTGAGTTGACCGTAAACTCAGGAGAGTATTCAAACTACCGGTGTACCAAGCATACCGAATTCATCCAATTGCAATCTGCACACGACCCTCTAACCCCAAAGCACCCTCTTGCTGATAGTTCTCTCAGAGCTACCCAATCTGCGCAGAATGCATCCACCCAGCAGTTGACCCACGCAAAGATGGAGGCCGAGGAACGCGAATACCGTGAAGCGCTCGAGAAGGAGCAAAGCGGGACTGTTCGCCAAGCGCACGAAGCCATACAAGACCTCGCGACTCAGCTTGAGCGACAGAAGAAGAGCAATGAGGCCACCGTCCAGGCGTACATGAAAGAAAGAGATACACTTAAGGCGATGCTCGCTCGTGCTGAACGCGTGTCGTTGCGTGGCGGCATCAATGGCGATGTCAACGGTGCCGCAACTACTCCTCCGAGTGATTTGGTCGGCGAGTTGGAGCATGTCCAAGCGCAGTTCGAGTCGTACAAGGTAGAGATGGGTATGGATGCCGAGAAGCTGCGTGAAGATTTGATTCAAGCACAAAGGCATCTTGGTCAGGCCAATGCGGCGCTTGCGAAGAACACCGCCCGGGCCGAGTTCCTTGATGGCAAGTCGATTTCAGTACATAATCTGATTTGCTTATCTTGTACTAGAGCGTCAACGGATGACTCAGGAGCAATTGAGTATGCAACGTCGAGATCTGGATAGCTTGGCGTTACGCAACCAACAGCTCTATGATCACCAGACACGCCTCGACATTGACCGTGAGCGCGTCAGGGGTGAGATGACTGACCCGAAGAGTGATCTTGAACAGCTTCGCAACGAGGCTGCGAACCTCCGAGCCGAAAAGAAGATTTGGGAGGTCAGTCGTGATTCCATAGCGACTGGGCTTCAAATTAAAGACTGACAACAATCATATCATCAGAGTATCCAAACTCGATTGATTGAAGAGAACAAGAACCTCGTTGTGGAGCGCTCACGTCTCTTGGATCTCATGACAAACGTGCAGAGAGTGCACAATGATCTCGAGCGTTCGGGCGAGAACGTTCGCAGACGCCTTGAGAGTCAGGTGCAAATGATGGACAACCAGATGTGCATTTTTATACGCTTTTCAGCCATTTTGCTTGCTCATTTCACATATAGGCAAGATCTACAATCGCAGCTGAGCCAAGAACGCAAGACCATGAGACATGTTACGCTCCAGAAGGATATCGACGTGGAAGACCTTCAGTCGCGCTTGGACAAGACGGTGCGTCACCGCGCTTTGAAAGTTGTGGGCTATATTCATCCAGTCCTCTTAGACCAAACAGCTCTCCCAAGCACGCGAGTCCCTCGTCGGGGCCGAGACTAGCAAGACGCATCTCCAAGAACGGGTGGAAGACCTCGCACGCCAACTTCAAAGCAATGCGAAGAAACTCGCCGTCTACGAGAGAACGTCGACTGGTACAGGGGCTGTTGCTCCTGCTCCCGATCCAGACCTTCAGTGCGTTTCATGCCAGTATACACGTTGACACGTCCTTATGGATATCTTCTTCAGCGCACGACTCAAGGTTGCCCAAGTTGACCTCACTGCTGCTCGTAATCACATGCAGCAGTTCCAGGACATCAGCCAGGCCAACGAAGCTGCGCTTGCTGCGCTCAACACTACTCACGACGAATACAAGGCGGGCGCTGAAGCCCAACTTAGCAGACACGAGGTATGCGTGTTGTACTACCGAGCATGTCCCAGTCATCTCATGATATCCTTAAGCTCGAATACAAGTCTCTCGAGGAGAAATTCCTCTCCGTTCAGCAAGACCTTCAACAAAGGACAAGCAAGTTCAACGACCTCCAGAAGACGTTGGAGACTGAACGGTCTGCATGGGCTAACGACAAGAAGACGCTCGAGGATACGATCGTGGACATGAGTACCTCAGAGAGACACTCTGAGAGCGATCGTTCCGTTCACGAACGTGAAGTTCGCGCGTTGGAAGAGCGTGCAGTGGTGTGCATTTATTCCCGGTGAAAGTACGCCTTTGCTTACAGCTTTTGATAGGCCGCAGAAGACAGGTATTCGCGAGAAGTGGTTACACATGCGGAATCTTTCAAGACTATCGAGAACCTGAAGCAACAACTCAGTAATGCACAGCAGGGACTGTCCGTCTCGAGTTCGTGCCCGACGAGCGATGCCGCGACCGTATCGGTCAAGTTCAACGTCAATGCACACACCGTCGTGGGAGGTACGTGGTGCGCACTGTCACGCACAGAGTGCTGACAGGAACACGACACGATAGAAAACATATATCTCACTGGGTCGGTCAGCGCCCTGAAAAACTGGGGCACTTCCAACCCCATCCTGTTGTCCCCTGCCAACTACCCGATCTGGAGCAGTACGTTGTACCTTCCTTTCGTTCAGGACCCTTGGCTGATTTGAACGGCGCCCTGCCGTCCGCTAGCAACGGTGAATCTTCCCGCGAATACTGACATCCAGTACAAGTACGTCAGGATCTACCATGACCCAGTAACGTGGGAGTCGGATCCCAACAATGAGTTCAAGACAGGGGCGTCTGGTGCTCAAACCTTAAATGATCAGTGGCGCTGAGCGACATTCAGGGGAGGTCGCAAGATCCGGTACGATTTAACTGAACATTTCTTCGATCAGCAGATTCTTTTTATCCATCTCGGTACCTAGTTCTACTGTATCCTCGTCCGCTTTCTTGCTTTGCATTGCTCGTACCCGCTGCGTGTAACTGCTATCAAATATGCTATACTTCATTTCTTGGCTCGCAGTACATCAGATCCTCGGGCTTGTACTCACTTGACGAGAGAAGTTGTGTGTCATATGAGATCGTTACGACATCCAATCATCCAAGGGCACTGATGGACTTGGCTTGTCGGGGGGAGCTTTCGGAGAACTCCACAGGAAGGAACTCGTTTGTGACGGCCATTGCAAGAGATGCAAAACCAAAGCAAGAGACATAATCATACACTGGCAAATCATACATGCCATACTAGCCGCTACTGGTTTGTACCAGCTTATTGAAATAACCAAGGCAGCCTGTCTGTCAGATCACGCACATGTCTTGGGAGGACGAATGGCCAACTTCTTTGTGGTGTCACCCGTGATCAACCCTACTAGTATGCCTGCTGCATTTGTTCAAGTTTGACACAGACTGTATCCTTCAGTGGGTCAGGTGGTGGTTCTGGACGTTTCAGAACACTCAGGTAACACAGGACCAAAAGTTGGTCCTGGAACCACAAAAACCATCACATAACGCCTGGCTGTGAGCCATGGGTGACGAAATGACAATAAAAAATATTTTTGAGTGTACTGTACCCACACAATCGATTCATCAGCTGGTGTGACACATTACAACGACCAAAATTTTTGGCATTTCGTCAGATCTTCAGAGCTTGGATGAAGACCAAGCTGTAGAATACTCAAGTAGTCACTGAAGTAAACTACTGTATCAAATAAAATGAGTGTATCGTGTGCACCTGAACTTGGTGTGTGACTTTGATATCTCGGATGTTATGCTTCTGACCATGATCTATAGAGGAAAATCCATTCAGCCGTCCCATCAGGTTCATGAGCCAGCCTTGCTGTTTCACGAAGTCCCTGTCATGTGGTTAGTAGATTTACCACAATGCATCAACATTACTTACTTCACATTGGCTGGCCAATCACAGCACAAGCATTGAAGCAGCTCCAGGATCTCTATTGTATACTTCGAGTTTTTTCCCCCCACAAACTGGAAGAGAAGGTATGGCAATGTCTGCTCCATTATTCCGACATCTCCATTTCTAATTCATTCAGATCCACGTAGCGCAATGCATCACAGTTCCACAATACAGACTGTTGAATGATGTGGTCGCACTCATCTTCAGGTTGTAAGTCAATCTGTTTGATGGTGTTGAAGTTTGATGACAACTGATCTACTATTTGCTTTGCAAGATTGTATAGGTCTTCTGGTTTCTTCTGTTGAAGATCAACTAGATCTTCAGTTCAGATGACAACTTTCCAGCAGTCATGGAATTGGGCCTCTGTAACATGATAGATGGTGTTGTGCAGTTGCTGGTGAAGGGCCCACATATCTGAACGGTATGTATGTAGTCCTTTATGCTCCAGGACCATGAATGCATGCATGAGGCCACATCTGGCATTTGTTCCCAGATACTGCTTGTGCAATGAATTTGCAAATGCAATCATGAGATGAAACCAGCCAAAAACCATAACCATCCAATCAAGTTGATCAAAAGATGTGTGGTCTTGCACACAATATTTGAATAGCCCACACAAACATTCAATAGTCAGCTGATTCCCGACCCAGACAATCAATCAATCTAGTTCAGTGCACTTCTTCTCGTCCTTGGTATCCAGGTGTAGTTGCTTCAACCACTCCATGATCAACTGCTTATTTCCCTCATACTGTAGCTTGTTTTCTTGATCTGAACAGTACCAAGGATGTGCTGCTCAGTAATGGATTGTGGGCCACAAGGGAGCTTTTCCCACTATAGGCACCAGATCTCAGACCCTATAGACCCCTCTGGGGTTTTTTTTTGTAAGGACAAAACCCACCCCAGAGATCTTCCATTTGCAGCGGCAATTTCCACAACATTCTATTATTAGATCCATGTGATTCGAAGTGCAGGCTGCACACTTCAGAAGCACATTTTGAGCATCCTTGAGGCTGGTCATGCACTTTCAATGCGCTTTCAGACCCTCCGTGAACCAATCCTCCTTCTGTCCCTCCCACCATGGCCCCTTCCCCCAGCACTCATTCAGCTCTCCCAAGTACAAGCAAAGGCCTTGGCATCCACTTCCCATCACCTCACAAGGCTCAAAACCCCCAAAAGACGCAAACTTTTGTGAATATCCCAGGGCATGAGACAAAGCGCCAACACCTACTTGCACACCTTGATGACTTGCTTCAGAAATGGCCTGCGGACACTCTGGCTTGTAACGGTGAAAGCCCCTCAGTTCCCAATGCTGCGAATTCAGCATCTGAATCTCCTGTTCACAATGAAGCTCCCTTGGATTACAACTTTCCTGACAACATACTAGATCCTCCTGATACAACCCCCCCGTCTGTTCCCACAGTGACCAGGGTGTCATCAAACCATTATGAGAATTGGAAGCAGACAATCCCCACCTTGATCGCCCCCTTTCTTGACTATCTCTCCTGAACACTTGGAAAACCCACATCGACCCCAAGTAGCCTGCCTCTCTTGTGTTGCAAAGGTGATTGTGACATCAAGAAGACTCAGATCATCGCCCTTTATTACGACTGTGAGTTGTTCGCATGCATATTTACCTATCTAACATGCAACAGACTTCACTTCAGTAACTATACACTTGTGCTGCTGCTTTTCCCTTCCTCAAACTTTTGTATCACATGGCTTGTTCCCAACCATGCCATCACAGCCCTGGATGGCTGTCTCGATCGAACTACTGTCTTTCTATCATGCTCTCTTTCAGCGATTGTGCGATGCTGTCCATGCCCTGGCATTGGCACTTAATTCTCACTATATTCGCAGAGGATTCTGAATGATGAACAAAGAGGTAAGGTATCAGTCACATATGTCTCCATCAGGCTGACGATTGAACAGGGCAAACCAGTACAAGAACCATTCCATCGCAGTCTAGGCAATGTGATACAATGGTTCAACATCCTTCAAGTGGAATTAGACCGGTGGATTGACTCGATTCTATTGGCATGCCGCCAGTGAATCAAAGGTGTTCACATGCCTGATCCTATACCATCACTGCGCCCTGATCAACCTCCATTTTTCGAAAATCCCATTTCAGAACCTTTCTTCCCTATCTGTGTTCTGGAGTCTTGTGCTCCATTGCTTGTGCAATGCTGCCCTGCATTCTTTGGAGGCAATTCCTTCAGGCGGCCACCTCGTGATGGTGCTGACATCCATGTTGCCACGGATGGCAATTTCCATCATCGACACCATCGTTCCTCTGGAGACCATTCCTTAATGTACAATCCCATCTATTTCCTTCCTAAAGCTCAGGTAGATGTGGTTGGACGATGCATTGAGAAGGCATGTAAACATTCCACCTGGCACCAATAGGCATATGTTCTGGATGAAGTGGTAGATCAATGTGAATCTTTGTATGAAGTGGCTGATGGAAAAAAAAAAAAAAAAAAAAAAAAAAAAAAGTCTATGGAAATCTACAATGACACTGGAGTGATGGCATTGATATGCCATCATGACATACCCCTCTTTTTCGCCAACATTGACACCCCTGGAGAACAGCAAAAATACAGCATTGCACTTATTGAGCATTTTTGGACTGCCGCTCTGCTGTAGTAGACACAACGCGATGTGATACATGTACTGAATGTGTGTACATGTATGCTATGAAACTGATGATGCAAGAGGTACATAGGGACAGGTAAGCACAGAGCGCTTTGGCCCGGAGGGCACCTGATGGATAGATGAGAGAGCTGTGATCTCAAAGTGTTAGTCGTGAGGGATGACGATGCATGCAGTGGGGTGCTTATCCATCAGGTAGGAGTCACCTGTACTGAGCCCAGACCTACCCCCTCCGGCGTATCGGAGGAATGGTTTGTCGCAAAAGATAGTGTGTACTTCAGGATTGGCTTGCATGTATGGTGCCAGGATTTGAGCGTGTTTGTGTAGATAGATGAGGAATGAGTCGCCCGTCCAGCAGCCCTTGACTTTGACCATGTCGAAAGGGATTTTTTGTAATAGGTATTCCAGAGTGGCACCAATGTGAATGCCGTGCCCTTTCAATGGTGGGAGCCCTGTGCGGGAATGGCAACGTCAAGAGTCTTGAGGAATTTTGTCTGGGTGAGAGGCATGAAGCCCATGTGAGAATGGTATGCAAAAAGGGGGACCGCCGCTGGGGGGTCATTTATCCGAAAATGGTTGTTAATGGCCTCCTTGGGGTTGTGCGGACTGTTTTGCTTCGCCCAATTGACCTCCTCCCCTATGGGGGACTTCTTTGTCCATGGGAGCTGGAAGCAGGCCATTTCCAGACTGTTGCGATCCCGCTGCAAGGAGAGGCCAGCCCATGTGATGTGACACGCTGGGTCAAAAGCCTTTAGGTTGGGGATGGTGAACTCGCCAGTGCACGCAGCTGCAAGGAATGTCATGGTGAGACATGCAAAGACTGCTGCATGCAGGGGTGACGTGAGGTCCAGATGCTCCCGAATGGTGGTGATGGTCACTAAGGTGTAGGGCTCCCTCATGGGACGTTTGGAAGTGGGCGGTGCCAGATTGTGAGCCGCTTTGTACAGTAGTTCTGCTTCCTTCTCATTAATGCTCCAACTAAGTCCATGTATTGCATGCCACACCTGGACTGTGCTGACGTAGTTGATGACTGTGGATGGGGCGTATGCCCCAGCTAAGTGTGAAATGAATGCCAACACGATGTCTGCTGCCACTGGTGCTCGCTCTTCCTCTGGGATGGACTTGAAGTCACAAAACGTGTGAAAGGCAAGCAAGCTTGAGCTGTACATCTCCTTTGTGGAGTCCGCCCATGCATGGGGGAGCACGCTGAGTAGGCGCTGGGTGTCCTCGTGCTGTAAAGGGTGCTGCAGCTCCCGGGCGTAAACCGGTTGCCACATGAGGATTTGGTCTTTGGTGACGCAGTGGGGACGCAGTGTGGTCGGTTCCATTGATGGTTTGTGTGAGGAGAGGGTGGAGGACGATGACAGTGAGAGGGGCTTCTTGGCCTGCTGCGCTTGCAGTGCCTTTGTGAGCAGTGTGGGGTGCGGTGGCTTGGGAATGCTGAGGTTATGCGTGAACGGCATCTGCTGCTGCTGCAAGGCCAGGGGGGTCGATGAGGAACTGGTTGAGCTCGCCAGGTAAGTCAATGGGGGGGAGGAGTAAGGATAGGGAGGGGAAAAAACTGCGTGAAAGAGGGTAGGTGGGGTTACCCCTGCTGGGGATGTACCAAGTGACAACGTCGCAATTTGTGCATATGAGCTCAGGTACGAGTTGCTTGAAGAGGTGGTTGATGTGCCTATTCCTGCTGTGCCAACAGTGCCAAGCTTCAATGACCCCTTGGTTGTCACCATAGACGAGAAGGGCAGACCCAGGTTGAATGATGCGGAGAAGAGCATGGGTGAGTAGTTCAAAGCCGACTGATTCTGCCCACCCAATGTCACACCCATCAGTGTTCCAACCAAGTCGTAGGTACCACACCCGCCACTGCCCTTGTATGTAGATCCCAATGCCGATGGAGGAGCTGGCATCTGAGTATGCATACAGGTCAATTGGTGGTCGAGGTGTTGGTATGGGGGAGGGGGGGGCTTTTGTGGCGAGGCAGTCACTCCACCAGTTGATGTCATCTTGCATGCCCTTGGGTGGCGTGTGAGGGACAAAAGGCTTCTGACCAAAAATGGTCAACATGGCTTCCAAATTGGCAAGCTGCGGATGGCCTTCCAGGAATACGTGCTGTGTGTGTCAGCTTGCCGAGTAACTTCTGGGCCTCGTGCAAGGTGTGTGTCCTCCTCGATGACCAATCCTGTAGGGCCAGTACATATTTGTGTCTCTTTGTCTCAGCAAGGGATACTGTTCACCGCTCTAGGTCCCATGTGAAACCGATGAATGTGGGGGCAGATGAAAAAGGGACATCTTTGGAGGGTTCCCACAGGATTTCCAAGACATTGGAGATGGTGTTGATGTCCGCTAAATCGTAAGCATATGATTGCTCATCGTGGCCGTTGCTGTTGGTGGCGGTGAAGTCGTGCAACGTGAAAGCGCAATCCTCATCGAACTCCTCTGTGGAGCCATCGGGCAAAGGGCCACCTCTGAACCAGGAATGACCACTGTGCACCGAAGGGCCCCCCTGCAAGGCGATGCTCTCAGCAGCGTTACGACGGTGTTCATTATGCATAGCGAGGGAGGTGCACTTGGGGAATATCGATGAACAAATGGTCATCTACCCAACATAAGATGGAACCGATACCGACAAAACGCATGATGTTGACGCCAGCACTTGTGACATTACCATAGATGCCCGTGGATGGGGCAAAACTGAAACACAGCGCTGTGTCAATGGCAAAATGAGAATCTGATAAATGAACTACTAGCCTGTGCCACTGCGATGGGTGGACAGGAACGGTACAGTATGCTTCGGCTATGTCTCTGACCGCTCCTTGTGACCCTGGCGGGAGTGAGGACATGAGCAGTGCAACTATGGGGAAGGTACTATAGGATGTGGTGAAATCGTCCGGGAGCATGCGGGCATTTATGGACTGTATTGGCGTGGATCCTCTCGGGTGTGAGAGGTCCTGAATCATACAATATTTACCTGGTCATCCTGGCTTGGGTATCAAGGGTAAAGGAGAAGTCTGAAAGTGTCCAACTATCTGTTGTACCTCGCTTGCAGTGAGTGGGCCTACGGAGCATTGTTTTGCAAACTCTTTATGTGTGATGTCGTTGAAGACTGCTTTGTACTGGATTATGGACAGGTGATTAGGAAGAGTAAATGTTTGGGATATGGGTGGCATGAAAGCATGGAAACCGTGCGTGAGGCCCTCCTCAAGGTTGGGGTATCGAGACATTAAGCCTGCTCTAGTGAGGAAGTCCTGCCACACATTCACATTATATGGCATCATTGCCATTGCGCAGCTGCACCTTAGGGCATTTTTGAGCGCTGTGGGAGGTGCTACTGCATCCTGAGCATGCATGCTTGGTGCTGTTGTGGGGCCGAGAGCAACCCTGTGGTTTCTGCCAATCGTGGCATAAAATGTCCCCAGTGGGATCAATGAGACAACCGTCTGGGGCACGCCTTGCGTATGCTGGAGATCCATCCCACAGGTACTGAATTGTGCAATTGTTGACATCATGGGGGTGGTGCCCGAGGCAAGCGGGACATGTTGATTTGCTGCGGGCACTTGGCAAGCGGTCCCATGAGGGCTTCGCATCTGTGGGTGGGCATGGGGGCTCTCTTGCCGATCCGTTAGTGCCATGAAATCATGGTGGTGGAGGGGATCTGGAGCGCGAGCTGCGCTGGCGGTCACGGGTGTAATCTGCCTGGTCGGCGTAAGACCTGCATGACCGTTGTTGGGCTGCTGACGGGAATACCTGTGTGGTCATGATGCTCTCGACCTAGAAGGCCGAGCACGACATGAGGTATCTGTTAGAGTGTTGCTGAGTGGTGGGGTAAAAGGACATATGAGGTGGGAAAAAGAAAGGTTTCCAGTTAGCACAAACGAAGCTGCTATGTATATGGGCGCTGCACTGACCTTGCCTAGCATGGTGTTGTTGACTTCTGTGATGATGTGTTGCAAGAGATTCTTGTTGATGATGGCGATGTTGAAAGCGGTGCCCGATATCTGCCTGTCGTGCCAGTGCCTCCAAGTTTTTGCCACATATGTGGTGAGAATGCGATCATCATGTCACGTGGACATTCTGAAGGGGTGACACTCCAGGTTCCAGAAAAACTTGAAGAGCCCTGTGACGTGCTTTTTGGGCCATTGCACTTCCTTCATGTGCTCGAGATATGTCATATATGCCTGCAGCATCTCAGTGAGCATCAGCTCATGGTCCGCTCGGGCGTTTTTTGAAGCCTTGACTGAGGCCACTGCTCTCAAGGTGAGGACCTCGTTGGTGGCAAGGAGGCCGAAAGCATCATCTGCCTGCAAATGCGCATGTTTGGCAGCTTCAAAACAGCCCTCCCTGGTGAAATACCACAATTCAATGTAGTCGTATGTTGCGATTTTTTGGAGCGCGTACTGCGACGGTTGGCATGTGATGACGTTGGGCGGTGG
>JBBPSD010000567.1:0-21198 GCA_038093415.1 Xerocomellus chrysenteron | reverse complement strand
TTATCAATCCCCGCTTCCTCACCAAGCCCTCGCGGTACATCTACGGTGTCTGCGATCGTGGCTTGAGCACGTTCTTTGATGGCATCGTCAAGTACGATACAGGGACGTATATGCCGACATACTGGTCCATGAAGGGACACAGCCCTGGCGAACCGATATTCGTTGCCAACCCCGAGGGCACTGCAGAGGATGACGGCGTGCTTCTGAGCGTCGTGCTTGATGGCTTTGCGGAAAAGAGTTATTTATTGGTGTTGGACGCCAAGAACATGAAGGAGGTGGGCAGAGCGAGTATGGGGAGTGTCGTTGGTTTTGGTTTCCATGGTATTTATCACCCACAGGGTCTGGCGGGGCCTGGTATGGATATCTAAGCAGATGTGGTAACGGATTTGCGAAGAATGGTGTACGATATTGACCCGGTGGGGTTGTTGTATATTAGGACGTGAAATATTTTTCTCAATGTTGAGTAACAGCCTGGGTTCTCCCTCACACCGTGACCTTCTTCACCTCACGGAAAGGTCTTCCCGATTGCCCACTGTGCCTTTCCAAGTGTGTTCAGTGTTGGCAGAACACTCAGGAGAGGTTAAGCGATTTCCCTAGTATTGGATGCGATCAAGAACGTCGGTGCTTATCTCGATGACTAGCTTCGAATAAATGATGATCGGTGGTTGCGAGGCGGGATTTGCAGTCGGAGGGCCCTCGGGGAGATCAGGGACTGTGATAATAGCAACTATTGTCGTTGATATGTCTTGGACAGTCGCTCTGCGAGGAGGAACACATCTGGCTCACTCCAGCAATTAGAGTTGTTGGCCCAGAAGAGGTCAGATTCTCACCGCAGTACTGCGCTCCGCATCGGACAGGAAACCATGGTGCGCCAGGGGCGAGGATTGTTTTGTCTTCTATAGGGATCCTAAAGTGCATCGTCATGGTAGGGGAAAACACTTGGCAGGGTGCCGCAGCCAGTAACACGCTCGTTGCGTGTAGCGCAGTTGGCCCAGGGTTATTGTTGGCTGCGCTTGGTCTGGACCTGAAGCGGGAGAACTACCACCGGCTGGCGGGAGCAGAACGTTACTTCTCTTTCGGAATTCTTTCCTTGTATTTCAAGGCTGCCATTGCCCTGCGTTGGCGGAGGATGACACCGATGAGAGCTGCCATCATGGATAGGAAGCGTGCCAGTATGACCACGGCGGGAATGGAACCTTCATGGGAGGGTGGCTTGGCCGACGACATAGATCTTGGCGCTGCGGTGACTGTGTTCTGCGTTGGTGTGACTGGCATGGCTAGGCGATTTGAATAGGAGCTGCTACATAATCATAGGCTGCGGGCCGCGGGGTACCTTGTTGTCTCGCATGTGTGGTCGTAAAATGAGAGACCCGACATCGTGCTCGGACGGTTCTAGGTGACCTTGAGTAAAGAAACATGAGGAGGGCAATAATGAACGACTTTGGCGATCTACCCGATTATGGCAGGTGTAGAGAAGCGGAGGCTGTGCTCCATCATGGGCCCACAGCGCCACTATCGGCCGCGGCACGCGCAGTGAGAATCTGATTTTAAGCCTGATGCCATTGCGTACTCGAACGGACTGGAACACGGGGCGGTTGCCATACATCACCGTCCTGTACATGTTACGTTTCTTAGTGGTGCTTCTTCATCGCACGGTCATGATACAAGCCGACCATAAATTTACCGCAAGAACTGAGAACATGACTACAGGTCTTTCTTTTTCGTGATCAGAGGTGAGCGAGTTTCGTGTCCTCGCTACGCACACCGGCGAGCGCCGCAGCAGCAACTAGCAGACTGCGGCTAACACCCAGATATGTGTTTTCTCTTGTTTTGGACACTGCGGCAACTGGGTTTGAAAGCTGAAATACTCCGCTGATCAGCCTTCAAATCTCCTTCCATCTCTCGTCCACTCTACTCAATCTACCTCACGAATAATCTCCAATGGAAGACGAAGTTGCTGCCCTCGTAAGTCGCCCAACGTTCCGCTTCGTCGATGTCGACAACGCCCTCATCCATCATCTCTTACCAGGTCATTGACAATGGTTCCGGCATGTGCAAAGCTGGCTGTGAGTGCTTTCTAATCTTCGTTAGATCACCTGCTGACCTGCTTCTCTAGTCGCTGGTATCTGATCCATTTCCGCCATAGTTTGTTTTGCGTCTGACTTGCTCGTTTTTAGGCGACGATGCCCCCCGTGCCGTGTTCCCGTATGTGGTCGAGGGTTTCGGATTGGTAATATCTAATGGCAATCGACAGCTCCATCGTCGGTCGTCCCCGCCACCAAGGTGTGATGGTTGGTATGGGCCAGAAGGACTCTTATGTTGGGTATGTTTTATTACCTAACTTGTCAACCCAGTTGCCCATCTGTGTTTTCCAGTGACGAAGCTCAGTCCAAGCGTGGTATCCTCACCTTGAAGTACCCCATTGAGCACGGTATCGTAACGAACTGGGACGACATGGAAAAGATCTGGCACCACACTTTCTATAATGAGCTCCGTGTTGCCCCCGAAGAACACCCTGTTCTACTCACGGAGGCTCCCCTGAACCCTAAGGCCAACCGCGAAAAGATGACTCAGATCATGTTTGAGACATTTAATGCTCCTGCATTCTATGTCGCTATCCAAGCCGTCTTGTCGCTCTATGCCTCGGGTCGTACAACTGGTATCGTCATGGACTCTGGTGATGGTGTTACCCACACTGTTCCCATTTACGAGGGCTTCGCTCTTCCTCATGCCATTCTCCGTCTCGACCTTGCTGGCCGTGATTTGACCGACTTCTTGATCAAGAACCTGATTGAACGTGGTTATTCCTTCACGACGACCGCTGAACGTGAAATTGTCCGTGACATCAAGGAGAAGCTCTGCTACGTTGCGCTCGACTTCGAGCAGGAACTCCAGACGGCAGCTCAATCTTCTGCTCTCGAGAAGAGTTATGAGCTTCCTGACGGCCAAGTCATTACCATCGGCAACGAGCGGTCGGTGCCTATTCTAGATGGTGAATAATATCATTAAGTCTTTGATCATCTAGATTCCGTGCGCCTGAGGCTCTCTTCCAGCCAGCCTTCCTTGGTCTTGAGGCTGCTGGTATTCATGAAACCACGTAAGTTTGGGAGCAGGTTGAAACGTTTCGCTGCTTGACCGCATTGTTTTAGGTATAACTCGATCTTCAAATGTGATCTCGATATCCGTCGTGACCTGTATGGCAATGTCGTCCTTTCTGGTGGTACTACCATGTTCCCTGGTATCGCGGACCGGATGCAAAAGGAATTGACGTCACTCTCACCCTCGAGCATGAAGGTGCGTTGTCCAGACGGAGGGTTGAGTGATCTGTTGTCTTATTCCCTTTTGCAGGTCAAGATCGTCGCACCGCCTGAGCGGAAATACTCGGTCTGGATTGGTGGTTCTATCCTTGCCTCCCTTAGTACTTTCCAGAACCTGTGGTGCTCCAAGCAGGAGTATGATGAGTCTGGTCCTGGTATCGTTCACCGCAGTACGTGTCTTTTACTATCTCCGGATTACATCTCTCACTGACCCACTTATTTCTACAGAGTGCTTCTGAGCCCGGACGGTTGAGTAGACAAATGAAAGCTTGTCATCCATGTAATAGAATGTCATTGTTTTTGCTCTGCTTGCCCTTCGCGCACTGCTACGGTGATAGTTTCTTTTCCCTAATATGTTACGATTGTATTCTTTTCGGCCACTTCTGATCATGATATCTTCTCGTAGTCTGACTATGACTTGGACTTGTGCACCCTGCATAAGAAAGAGGGGGGGGGATTTTATTCGGCTAAGTATATGAGCTCAGGTGTCAGAGCAGACACGAAGTTTACCCGATCACTTGCATTTTCTTATTTACCCCTACCCCTAAGTTCCCTCCTTCCATTGAGCTATCCACGATACAGTGCTCAGAGACAGAAGAGGAAAGGGAAAAACGGGCACGCTTGAAACACCGACGATACGAGCCCCACAAGTGACCAACAGTACGAACTTTGGTGTGGGTGTACCAAGCATGTGCTACAGCACAGGAAGTCTGAGGAAGGAGAAGTACCAGCTACACAGTCTATCGGAGGGAAGGCCCAAGTAGAACCGTGACAGGTACTGCGGCCAGAGCATCCCAAAACAAACGGTGGGAGCCTGGAAGGCATCAAGCAAGAGGTCGCGTGAGTCCGAGTCGTGACGGAAAGATGAGAGTCACCCTCAGGGTGGCCCGATACACCGTGAGGCAACAAAAACGTGATCTGAGCGGTCGCCAAGGCTGCCAGTGCGCAGCCAGAAGAACTACATAGTAAGTAGTTTCACCCACCCGACGCAAGCGGACCCATCAGGCGGCGTATCCAGCTCGGAAGAGCGGCCCGCGACTTGGAGTAGGCGGAGGCCAACGACCGCACTGCGGCGCCGTCCATCACGCGCATCACGGCGTGACTCGAACTCTCAGGCTGCGCACTGGCACGCCCACTTAGTCTATCGACAGCTTGCCTCATACTAGACGGTCTGGTCACCAGAAGTACTAACACGCTGCCCAGGACCACTGGCAGCTAAGGTATTTAGCGACGAACTCATTCGTTTCATCTGTTCCGAGTCATACTGATAGCAAGGTTGTAGCCCTTGGCGACCACTCCACCGTTAGCGACCTTGCCAAAGTTCCCCGTCATCTTCGGCGAGCCTCTGCGGGTCCACCCGCGAGTTCTGTCACAAAAACACAAACACTGAAACAGAACACTGCAGTATAGTCTGATTTCTATTCCAAGAAACAAATGGATGTCATGGCACATTGTTATGCCAACCGCTTCGTACTGGATCAGGGCCTCTCCGCGAAGATCTTGGAGACGTGCCGCATCTGTAAATCTGTCTGTAAAAAGTGACAAGATGCTGACAGGTGAACTAAGTAGCCAAGCCACCGCACGTCAAAACTGCAACGAGTCTGACTCAATTTGTAACCTCTCCAAATCTCTGCAGAATGGGTGAGTTCCCGTTAGAATTTAGAGAAATACGGACGGCTGCAACTTTGAGCTCAGCTGGCACCGGATAATGTCAGTGACTACTTTCTGTAAATCTGATAACCATTACAGAGAAGCTAAATTTTACAGACAGTCAACTGGTTGCCTTAGACGGGGTTAGATGCTGTATGTGATGGCCGAAAAAGGATGGGACGACAGACGTCTAGGCGCACCAAAAATGGAAGGGGATGCTAAAATCCATTTTACAGACGTTTACAGAGGGGTGGGGTACCCCTCCACAGATTGCAGGATTTACGGCCGGTGTTCGACGACAACGCTTGACGTGCGCCATGCCGCTCCTTCCTAGTTGGGACATGTCTGTCATTTTGCTACTAATTATAGCGACAAATTTACAGAAAACTTTCCCTAAATCCTGACTATTCGTGTTCTGTAATCCATGTCAAGTGCGATCGCTCCGTTACTTGCCAATGGTTCGTTCCCCGGTCAACCTGCCCCTTGGGCAACATTTTGTTTGTCAGGTCACTTCTGCTGTTTGCGATCTACTCACAGAAGTATCGATAGCGGCTAGTCACCCATTCTGTCTGAATTCTTCTTGAAAATCCCCACGGAAAGGCATCCGGTTCTTATGGTAGAAAACTTGTTTCCAGCGGTTGTACGTCGCGCGCCAGTTCAGCGCGTTCGACGGTACACATCAGACCTTCTGTTGACGACTTGACGGGCTGATCGTCGAACGGGCCTCAATAAAAGGCATGTTGCATGCAGATGCCATGTTATCTCTCACGTTTGACCCGTCGTCCGATGGAGGACCTACGACTCGGGTGTTTCTGATTCTGATTCCCATGCCCGAGCAGCGCTTGTGGTACTTTCCATCCGTTTGGAGGCTCCTGCGTTGGGCTAATTCTTATGGGTTAGAAATGAATGACAATGGGCCCAGTATCACCTCACTACACTTCGGGGGTTTAAACTCTTATTGGAAGTCCGAGTGACCGGGGAACATGTGGTATGAGGCATCTCATCATTTATAGCATCCACGTTGAAGGCTGGCACATTTACACACTGCTGTAACAGGGATCCAAGTGACGTAGGGAAATGGTAAATCCATCAAGTTTGGTTGACACATGCCAGAAACTTAGTAGGCACCTTCACGACCCTTGGGTACTGTTGACACCTATTCAAAGTGCTGCCGACGGTTTTAGTCTGCTCTCAATTAATCGTATCGCAACCGCGCCGGGAACCAGTCTTCGACTCTGGCGGCGCCTCGCGAGGTTATCGTTTGAAGACTCACCGTGGTCCGTGATCCGATAGACATGATGAGTTGCTTGCAGGCGATCTTAGTCTGGTATTCATCGAGTCCGACGGCCCGACTTCACCCACTACAGATTACGTTGCGTCATCGTTCGCACGTCGATATCTTTCCCGTTCATGTACAAATACGACTCTACCAGCGTCATCCCCATCCCATCCATTCACGTGCAGATCGATGGAGATGTGCGTTTGCATTTGCACGTGAGTACGGTTGTTCACTCGTGCCCCCTCGACGCACCACATGTATGCTTGCGTTCGCTCGTAAACGCCATCCCTGTTCCCATTCCACCCACCCAGTGCCTGATAAGTTTCTGGATGATAAAACACTTCCCCATGACGTTGGTTGACAGTTCCTGAAGTTGTTGGCAGAGGAGACCGTCCCTCACTACCGGCGTGGCAGACTGCAGTCGGGGTTGCCTCGTGACTATTTTTTCTCCCCTTACGCACGTTGCATTCTCCAGATAGATGAGCCATGATCGGGATCCGTCGGTATAAAATGAGATGCTGGGTACTTTACAAGTAAGTACAGACCACAGATTCCGTTCATCTTCGAAGACATGGGCTTGCTTAACGTCGGCCTAGTAGCTGTCTTTCAATTATCAATGTGTCTCCCGGCGCTCGCCGCGGGTTCCATCGTGGACCTTGGTTATGCACAATACCAAGGAACCGTGGACACGGGGCTTAGCATCACGAACTTCCTTGGTGTTCGTTATGCTGCTGCTCCAGTTGGTGAGTTGAACGGAGTGGGAGATTCACCAAGATTTGATTCTTTCCAGGAAATTTACGATGGGCCGCACCTCAGTCCCCACCCACAGTGTCTGGCGTGCAACAGGCTACATCCGAGCCTAATGAGTGCAACCAGGCGGGGCTAGGAGGCTCGTCAACGAACCCGCTCAGTGCCATAAAGAAGCGTGCTGTAACCCAGTCAGAGGACTGTTTGTTCCTCAAGTACGTGTACTGTTCCGGCCTGTTGACGCTGATGTGATCGTTGTAAGTGTGCACGTTCCTGGTACTACAGTTAACCCTCTTTCGTCTGGAGGACTTCCTGTCGTTGTCTGGATTCACGGTGGAGGGTAGAGTGTCCGGTGCTTGATCCTCTACGCGATGGTAGCTGACTGAGCGTCTGAAGATACGTCAGCATTTCTGCCAGCTCGTACAATGGCTCGAATCTCGTCTTTCAGTCGCAGAATAGCGTCATAGCGGTGGTTATTCAGTATCGCCTTGGTCTGTTCGGCTTCTTGCCCGGTGCAGAAGTTAAATCGGGAGGCGCACTTAACGCAGGTCTACGTAAGTTCCTGAGCTGGGCAGAAGAAAATAGGCTAAGCTTGTGCCACAGTCGATCAGACATTTGCCCTGGAGTGGGTGCAAGAGCACGTTAGTATCGGTCCAGTTATGCCTTAATTGATAGCTAACCTCTTATGGCAGATTTCGAAGTTTGGTGGTGACCCCACGAGAGTCACGATCTGGGGTGAATCTGCAGGTGACCGTTCCATATCTTGTTTGGGGATAACAGCTTACCGACTTTGTTGCATAGGTGCGGGATCGGTGATACAGCACATTGTCGCCAACGGCGGTAACACGCAACCACCACTTTTCAAAACTGCTATGACAAGTTCGACTTACTTCCCCCCACAATACAACTACAACGATCGTATACCTGAGGTGAGCTTGTGCATTCTCTTAACGCCACTAGCTAAACTCTCCAATAAAGTTGCTCTATAGTGAAGTTGTGTCCGGAGCGGGGTGAGCGTGCTTTCTGTTTGATAGGACGCTGAGCTTGATGTCGGAATATTGCAGCTGTTCTTCGAGCGCGGACTCCCTGTCTTGCCTTCGTAACACAAGCGTCAGCACATTGTCTAACTTGAACAGCCAAATCGAAGGGAGTGGATTATATGGGACAGCCACCTTTGTTCCCGTCGTCGATGGAACGCTCATTGTCGAGCGCCCCACCGTGACGCTCGGGAAAGGAAATTATAACGGGGTAAGTCATAACAATGTCAACTTTTAGTCTGCAGCTGAGGCCCTCCCTTGTGTAGGAGGCACTCTATTCCGTCACGAACGTCAACGAGGGTGGCCCATTCGTGCAACAGTCGCTTACCATCAACGCGTCGCAATATATAAGCGTATTGTTCCCAAACATTCAGGCATCGCAGGCAGACTCGTTGGCTGCTCTATACGCAGACTTCGGCACGAACGTCGCGCAAGCAAACTCTGTGATGGGCGAAGGTGAGAGCGACCGGGTGGTTGTATTCGTCACGCACCAATCTGTCATTTGTTCGTAGCGATCTTCATCTGCCCTACCTACTACCTCATGCAAGCTTTCGGAAACAATGCTTGGAAGGTGAGGGATCTAGCTCTGCGACCTGTTAACATTTATACGAGTGATGTTCAGGGAGAATTCGCTATTCCACCATCAAATCACGGTGCAGATATTGGGTGGTACTTTACAACGTGAGTTGTCGTCATTGAGTGCTGACAACGGGAGGTGACAACCCTATTCCTACGACAGTTCGACTTCTCAGATCGTTACCGCATTCTCGAACAGCTTTATGGCGATGGTGAAATCAGGTAACCCCGGCGACTCGTACAACTCGGCAGACATATTGCCTACGCCGTGGAGCAACTGGGCAAGTGGCGACGCAGAGATGATCTTTAATGTGACATCGTCTGGCTCGCCGGACGTTTTCGTGTCGACCACGGACAGTGGGCTGTTGAATCGCTGCGCGTGAGTGTCGAGTTTTCTTTTCGTGCACAGGATCTGATCGAGATACCTCAGGGCTTGGTTGAATGTCGCTGCTGATACGTCTCAGTAACAGTAACCGGGACGACCCACTTGAGGAGCGTCGCATGCCATACCTAACCCATACCCTGGACAACTGTTTGCATACCCGCGGAAATGACATCATTATAGATACCAGGTCTATTGGTTCAGTTATATAGTTTATCTGTTGGTATATCATTGCTGAAATTAGGTAGGATTCTCTGGCTATAGTGGACGTGTTGATAGTAGCAAGGTAGGAAACATGCGAAGGCATCAAAAACGTTACGTGACAATGCTGCTCGACAGATGGAGGTTGTTTGAAATTACGGAGGTGTCGCCAATTACCCGCTCGAGATTGATTGCGAACTTTGACTTCGAGCTTGTCGGGTCCGATGTATCATTGCTGCAGGTGTGGCCTCGCTCGTTTTCAAACGCACTGCACAATTCGTCGACGTCTTCCGGCCCTGATGGTTTCTGACGTGCGCTCTGCGTCGTCGTTTCACATGTCTTTGTTTGCACTGCTGTAAAATCGGATTTACGTGCAGTTTCTTCGTTCACATGTCAAGCTCTGCACTGTGTGCCGTTCATTTAGTTACTACAAACACGCGTACAATCACATGTCAGCCGCGGGGCCAGGTGACGCCCGGAGGGCCTTGCTATTAATCAGGTGCTACGTATATACTGCGGGTGTATGTAGTGACTGCGTCGCAGCAGCCATCGCTAGTACTCCCGGTCGCGTTGCTGTGCCACCATCAGCCAATTAGCCGACGACAGCCGGGCCACAGCATTTTGTTGACGTCATGCCGCGCTGGCGTGTTCTTTCAATCGGGTGGCGTCTTATCGCCCAGACTGTCCTATAACAATGTCTCCTCTCCTGCTATTTGGCGGCTACAAACACCACGATGCAGTTACCCCCCGGACTAGTCGCGCTGGTGCACCTTCTCCCTCGGCTTCTTTTCGCACCAACGACGGTTTTCATTAGTCTCCAAGTTTACAAGGCACTCCTTAGTGAACCCGCACCACAATGGCTACGTATCCCAGCGTATCTTTTGGCGTTGCCAGCCACGTTTGCGGTAAACGTTCTGTTTACTCGGATCAGAGACCGCAGAGAAGCGGCACGTCGCGGGGCAGCCACACTCCCGACCATAAAGTACCGCTGGCCCGGCGCCCTGGACAAGCTTTCGGCCCTCGTATGGAACTTCAGTAATGGCTATCAAGGTAGGATGATCCGTACTTACGATGCTCGTCCGACACGGATGTGTTGACCCGTGGAACTTTAGGTGAATATATGGAAAGCGAATGTGAAGAAATTGGGAATACGCTCAATTTTTACATGTTGTACGAAAACAGGGCAAGTGCTTCTTTGATCGTCGCGCAGACATGTGATACGAGTTGAGCGATCCGCGTAGATGTGCACGACAGAGCCCGAATATGTCAAGGTGGGTCACCTCCGGATCGTTTCCTCTCAGCTATGTAACGTGTGTCGCAAATCCAGGCGATTCTTGCGAGCCAATTTCCTTCGTTTGTAAAAGGTGAGACGATACATGAAATATCGTCAAACACACTAATAGAACTTGCAAAGGTCCCATCTTCCACGACCAATTCAATTCTCTTTTGGGGACTGGCGTTTTCAACTCTGATGGTAGTTATCATTTTAAACAAATATGACATCCCATAGACTCATTGCTTGTACAGCCGACATCTGGAAGTACGCGCAAGAAAACGTTGATTAGGTCTTCTAATGTGCTAACCGACATTTTCCAGATTCCATCGCTCGATGACCCGTCCATTCTTCAGCAAAGATCGTATCAGCGACTTCGACATCTTTGAGAAACACGCCGAGGATGCAATTCATCAAATGAAGATCCGCCTGCGTGAAGGATATCCCGTCGACTTTCAAGACGTGGCATCGCGTTTCACCCTCGATTCAGCGACCGAGTTTCTCTTTGGAAAGGACGTCCGCTCCCTCTCCGCAGGCATCGTCTACCCACCCTCGTCCCCATTGTCCAAGGATCCTACGTTCCGGGATCATCCGTCCAATCGGTTCGTCCGCGCGTTCACGGAATCGCAAGTCGCCGCAGCCTATCGCACCAACTATGGGTCTTCCTGGCGCTTCGCTGAGTTTTGGCGAGATCAAGTGCAAAAGCACATGGAGGTCTGCTATGAATTCATTGACCCTATAGTTGCGGACACGGTCGCGAAGAAGCACGAACAAAGGCGTCTCGGACTTGACGTCAAGGAGGTCACGGGGGAGGTCAAAGAGGGAGAAACACTCTTGGAGCATCTGGTGAATTACACTGAAGGTCGTGATCTTCGTTCTGCGAAGCAGGGCTTGATGTATTGATGCAGTTCTCAGATAAAACGATGCTTAGGGACGAGGCGCTAAACATCATGATCGCTGGTCGAGATACAGTGAGTCGATTCCGCGGTATGACCTGCTGAATCCCGTCGTGACCATGTTATTACACCCGCAGACTGCCGCAACGCTGACGTTTGCGGTCTATATGCTCTCTCAGCATCCTGATGTTCACGTACGTTTACGAGAGGAAATCATTGCCAAAGTCGGGGTCTCCGGCCGGCCGACGCATGATGACTTGCGGGGCATGAAGTATCTGAGAGCATTTATTAACGGTGTGCAACTCGCGATTGGCTCAAAGGTATCTACTGATCTGGAGCAATGGTACCAGAGGTCCTCCGACTGTATCCACCCGTGTACGTTTTCGTTCTTTCAAAGGAATAATTGATTCTGAGTTCGCGCAGACCCAATAATATCAGGTACGATACAGGTCGCTCATTCCCATTGTTTGTCCTTATCACCCACTAGGTTATGTACCGAAGCACAGACTTGGCCAGCACTGAAAGGCGGAAAACCCTTTTATATTCCACCAGATACTATGTGAGCTAAACTGGCGCCTCTCCATTATAGTTATCTGACCCCGAATTGTAGGACCCTGTACTCCGTTTTCCTGATGCACCGTAGGAAAGATCTGTGGGGCCCCGATGGTGAGCACTTGACGGGGAAGATAGTACACTCAACCCTGGTGCATAACCCTTCTGTTTCTAGCGGACTTCTTTGATCCAGATCGCTTCCTCGATGCACGTCTACACAAGTACCTGACGCCAAATCCCTTCATCTTCTTGCCATTCAACGCCGGTCCTCGCATCTGCATTGGTCAGCAGGTATACTATGATCGCGGGCGACTTTTTTCTGTGTGCTGACAACGAATCCAGTTTGCATACCACGAGGTCTCGTATTTCCTCATTCGGCTCTTGCAGTCGATCGATGCTGTCTCGTTGGACATGGAAACACAACATCTCCCTCCGGCGGATTGGGCACAGGCCAAGGGGCGAAAAGCGTTGGAGAAGGTCGTATTGAGGTCGCACTTGACCATGTACATCCAGGTATGGATATTTTATTCTTTGCCAAATTGCTGATTTTATGGGGTATGTCATAGGATGGACTGTGGATCAAGATGAAGGAGGCTGACCCTGTCAACTCTATCTAATAAGTTCTTTTTGGCTGCTTCATCTGTGTGATCTCGTGTATTTATTACCTCATTGTTGTTTGGGTTTAGGCGAGCCTACATGATTGGACATTATTTAAACTTTGAGGAACTGTCAATCCTTGCTAGTATGTAGTCCATGCTTATGCATTTACCAACCCCCGCATCTCCGTTGTACCGACTCCCTCACGAGCGCTAGCAGCACTGAATCCAGCCCTCATGTTGCCTCGAATGATTAGGTATGAGTATAGGTAGATTACCGCGAGCCTCGTCCTCGCGATGTAATCCGACGTCTATCTGGCATCTATGCCACCCCATTCGGCTCCGTCAGGGGATTCCATGGACCCGCATCGCTCAACTTCAACGAGCAGCCACCGACGCATTGACACGTCCCACCAAACTCTGCAGGTAGATTTTCCGCCGGAATCTGGGACAACAACTTTTCCTTGACCATCCCACTGCTCACGATATCGATCTTGGCCACCGTCACCTCGTCCAACCAAGGCTTGACGATCGACCACACGGTCGAAAACGCCCAGGAGTAGTGAGAGGGTTCACACTCTTGATAACACACCACATCTACAGCCACACTACTACGCACCCCACCCACGTCGAGCTCTGTTGTAAACGGAACGGTATAGGTCGTTTTGTGTATTTCCCAGGAACGTTGAGAGTGATGTGGACGTTGCAATGGGCCTCATCAGTTCACGCAGACTTGGCGATGTGTTCGACTTCGTGGGTGTCCGTTGCGAGCCCCTGCCGACAGTGCGCTTGTGGCCGGCAGGTCCTTATGTGCTTGTTCGCTTTATTTCCCTGACGGATTTGGTTCAGTCATTTCTGTATCTCACTGTCGCCGTGTTGACGGGCGTCGCATCGATTCGGTTGCTTTCAGTCGGCGCTGGACGAAAATCAGCTTGTGGACGAACTGTGTCGTCATCAGTGTTCTGTTTCTTGCCTTGTGTTCGTTCTCGAGCAGCGTCGGAGCAGTAGAAAGATTAGTTGCCATAGGCACGCGATGGTTCCTCGCATGTTCTTCAAACACAATATTGTATCGTGCCGGATTGGTGCCGGATGATGATGGGGAACCCTCTCTTCTCGTGAACGTGCGGTTGCCATTGGTATTGTTGATGTATACGCTGATGTCCGAAGACCGTCTTTGATGGGGCGCTCATTCGGTAGCCTGCATGAGTACAGGATAAGATTCGACTACTGTACGCACATCGTTGCACCACATTTTCAGGCTGTTGGACTGTTGTGCCGTTCATGCGCATGCTTCCTATTAGGGAGTCGCCACGATTGGTGGACGACACCGTGGAAGCTCCCACTGGCAAATTTCCCGCAGCTCGCAAGCGATTCTCTGCGATTTGCCATCATACACGAGAGTGGCAGGACCGGATGTCCGATACTGCACAGATGTGGAAGCCGTGTGCGGTTTGCGCTCATTGAATGATTTAAACGTGCTGACCTTTAGATGCAGTCTCTTGACCTCGCTTTACTCAGAAACCTGTTGTTGCCTCCCGAGGTGCTTCCGCTTTCGTATGGTCTGCATGCTTACGACGGAGAAATCTTATCTGCACCCCTCTTTGAAATCATTGCCGCTATCTGCTTCGCTGGACGTTCATCATGTCACTCACATGTACCATTCACGGAATTATCGGCATCGACAACGGTCGCGCTTATCAATATGCTGAAAAGAAGAGATTTTGGCTCCATGACGGACACTTTCCCGGGCCCATGCCAGACAACGATTTGTTGGTTCATGTCATGACGTTCGGAGGCAATCCCGACCCATTGCCAAGGACTCACCCTATCCCACTCCGTGCTTGAAGCTTGATCTTTGCATTGATCCATTCGCCCACAGGCAGTTGTACACAGCTTTGTCCAGGGTTCGAAGATGAGAGGACTGTTTACCAATTCCAACTACGATCGTGATGTCGCCAACGTTGTGTACCCACATTTGCTACTATAACTCTCTTCCTTCTTTCAAGTTCCTTCTCTTCCGTACATCCGCAGGAGTGCTCTTGTACTTAAAAGGGACAGTGACCAGGGGTTGCAAATGCATTTGTATCCTAGATTCTGCTTATCCGTAGCATTCAAAAACCTTTCAATCTATATAGAGTATACCCGGAGTCAACGCGCCCCGCGTTGACCCCGCTGGTGACCCCGCGTAACGCCAAGCGAGGTCACCACGCCAGTACACGGCCTGTGACCTGGCGTGGGAGCTCGGCAAGGAGCGCCCCTGTTACGAATCCGAACGGGTGAGGCCGGGGGCCCGATCGCTGCTGACTCAGCTGCGCGAGGCCTTCGCGCAACCTTCCTTTTTCGTCGTTCTCTCCAGTCCTCCCCTCGACGCTGTGTGCGCTGTCGACGGTCCAGCCCCCCACGGTCGGACGACGTGACGCATGGTCGCCGAGGTCGAGTTCTTTTCTTTCTTTCCTTTCCCTCCGTGCCAGCGTGCTGTCGCCGGCCATGGGGGGTTTTTTTTTTTCTTTTTTTTTTTCCTTTCTTCCCTTTCTTTCCACTCCCTCCACCCTGCCGTGAAGTCGCCGGTCCAGTCCCACGGCCGGACGACACCACGCGCAGTCGCTGGGGTCGAGTGGATGCCAGCTGCCATGTCGTCGCGCGAGACGCTGCTCTGCCCCGGGTCGGTCCTTCCCAGCGGATCGGATCGACTCACAGCATCTCGTGTCCATCCGTTCCCTCCCCTCGCAAGGTATGTGATGCCCTCTCCCTTTCGCAACGGATCGACTCACAGTATCTCCTCTCCATCCGTTCCTTCCACAACAGATCGAGTCGGGTTGGGTTGGATTGGGTCACACAATGGCTCGTCCGTTCCTTCCCCTCGCAAGGTATGTGATCCCCCCTCCCTTTCGCAACAGATTGACTCACTGTATCTCCTCTCCGTCCGTTCCTTCCCCAACAGATCGAGTCGGGTCAGATCGGGTTGACTCACTGTATCCGGTCTGCCCATTCCATCCCCTCAACGCAAGGGTTGTGTTGCCCTCTCTCTTCTCGTTGCCAGAATGGGCCAGGGGTGGGAGAGGGCGAGCCTCTGTTGCCGGCCGTCGCTCCACAACTTGAAGAGCGAAAAATGGCGGTGAGTGCCCTCACCGCCCACCAGGCCAAGCCGTGCCGCCTCGGTTGCCTCCGGCGACTTCCAATGGTTGTTTCGGTCATTCCAGTCGTTCCGGCTGTTCCAATCAGTGCTCGAGTCTCCGTTCCTTCCGCAGTATCAGCAAGTGGAAAGAAGGAAGAATGGGTGCTTTCGAGTGGTCAGTATGTTCCGTTTGTTTCGATCCCTTCATTCACTGATCGCTCAATCTTCCGTTTTGTTCATTCTTACCCTTGTTCCCATAGTTCCATTTGGAGTCAATGAAGAGAGTGGGCATTTTGCTGCCCTGCCAGCCTCACTCCTTTCGATCCCTTCGGTCTGTTTGCTCCGGGCAGTGCCGCTCGTCACTCTCGTACGTACTCTTCACTCTCTTCACTCTCTTCACTTTTTTCACTCTCTTCACAGTTTATTTTCCTTTCCTTGGCTCGGCCACCTCGGCAAACGTGTCCAAACAATGAGGACACCTACGCTGCGTCGGGTTGACGGAGCATGCTCTCTCAGCACTCAGACCCCACGTGTGCTCACACACTGAACCAACACCATCGACCGCGACACGACGCCACGTCATCCATGGCACCTGCTCGATGCCGTGCCCCATCGCCCTCACTCCCTCCAGACCTACCACCACAGCATGCAGCAAAGCGTGCTCGAACACGCCATGAACCAGCAAGCATTCCTGCTCGCTCGTTGAACCTGCTCTCCTCCGAGACGGCCCGGGCATCCCCACCCTGTGATGTGGCCGACTCGGAGCAGCTCCTCGTCCACCATGACGGATGTTCCGCCAGTGCTGGGGTGTCGTCCAGACAGCCACCCCCCTCGCCATCGAGCCCCCTTCACCAGATGGACTGCAGCCCCATGGCTGTGGTCATCTCACCACGTACGCAGCGCTCACTGATGCTGCTCGAGCGGGAGACGCATGACACCCGACTCAAGGTCGGACAGAAGGAGATGGAAGGCAAGGGTACGGGAAAGTGCTACCCACGCCAGGTGCAGAACTACCGGGCATGGTTCGAGCAGGAGCAGTCGCGGATTGCTGCAAGCGATCCCTCGCGAGTAGCACTGCCTGCGTTCCCTGTCACTGCTGCCAAGGTGGCAGCCTTTCTCCACCACGAGTCCACTCGCGAGAAGGTACGTCTGGTCTGGTCTCGCTCACTTTCAACTCACTGACCCCAGCTCCTGTACTCAGCTCAAGCGCGGAAGCAAGTCTGAGACAATCGAGGGCTCGTCACTCGGCAAGTCCCACATTGCCCAGGTCGTCAATGCGTTGGAGAATCACCGGCTCAACCACGAGCACGAGCATTCCCGGGACCACGAGACCAGGAACAGCCTCCGAAAGGATGTACGCATCCGAGCATTTGAGTCGGCTTCAAAGCACAATGAGCCGAGCAGGATCGAGAGGTCGCAGGCCATCAAAGCTGCTGGGACCACCTCCGGTAGGTTGCAGCTTCAGGCTGCCTTGCCTGCATCCCCTTGCTGACCAAGTGCGTGTCAGACACATACACGAACGAGGAACTTCTCCGATGCTCACTCTGGGCCTTGACCGAGTGCTCGGGGAGACAACATGTCTTTGTCGGCCTGCGTGACCGCGCCATGCTGCTCCTGTCAGCAGCCACTGCCTTCCGGGGTGAGAGCTGCCGCATGCTCCAGTGGTCCGACCTGTTTCGGACCACGGCACCCTTGGACCAGACCACCCAAGTTGAGGTGAGGAGCTCGCTCACCGGTCCTGCCGTGAAGGAGAGGGGTCGCTCACCACGCATGTCGTTTCTGCAGGTCCTTGCTGCTCTCGCAGACAATGCAAAGCACAACCAGCATGGGCGTGTGGATGAACATGGTGTCATCCGACATCGCCAGGTGGAGCTCTGTGCTGTCGGGGCCCTTGCATTTATATTCTTTGGGCATTTCCATGTCTTGGACTGCTCACCCCCGAATTTTGCTCCTGACTTTGCCAACAAGCAGTATGGTGAGTACGGCCATCGGGAGTGGTACTCCCACCACGTGTTCTATGCTGGGTCCGCCACGAAGGAGATGTCGTACGATAGTGAGCTCCCTGCCGTCATGCAGACCTGGCGGCGTCATGCTGACGAGAGCTCGTGTGCCTGCAGATCATCACGAGCGAATCACAATCATGCACAAGAAGAATGATGTCGACATCACAAAGAAAACCCATGCAGGCCGACACTATGCGGCTCTGACTGCGCGTGCGCACGGGGCTAGCACAAGCGGCACTAAGGCCCTTGGAGGATGGAATGAGAGTGGTTCGTTCAACTCTGTCTATGACCGTGCATTCCCCCTGGATGCATTGTTAGGGACTGCGATGTACAACGGTCGACGTCCCGAGGAGTACTCTCTTCCACGTGGCTGCCTTGGTAAATCCATGGCTATGGATGCTCTGGACGACTGCTAACATGCTTGCATTGCCTCCAGTCCCCCCCCAAGACCTACTTGGCCAGATTTTTCCGTTCATCGAGTCAGCCCAGGCGGAATTGCACGACCGTGTTCACAAGTCACCACTGACGATCGACATTGCCCTCAAGCAATTCCTCTCCGTCCTTGCATGGTTCCGCATTGTTCTACTTCAGGACGGTGCTGTCCTTTATTCCCGACATCCTCAGCTTCCCCTCTTCCAGTTTCACCCCTTCGATACTCCGGAATTTCGTGCCTTTGCCAGCCAGTCAGTCCAGCAGGTGGCGGGTGCAGAGGAGGCCTCCCGCCTTGCCTTCCAGAACCTTCCACGGCATCTTGTTGCAAGCCTGCAAGGGATCGTCACGAACTTGTCACTGGAGCAGCAAGTCCAGCGAGCTGAGAATGAGGCCCTTCGTCTCGAGGTGCGGCAGCATGTTGCAACACAGAATGTGCTGCTCGCTGAGCTTGCCCGACGGCCAAAGGGCCAGAGAGCCACGAGTGGAAGAGCATCACAAGGTATGGCAGGCACAAAGGTACTACTATGGCTCTCAACTAACTCGCCCGCTTGCAGCTGTCTCTTCCTCGCCGGCAGTGTGCACCTCCGTGGCTCCACCAACTGAGCCTGTGACTGCTGGTTGCCCCGGCATGCCACGAGATGACACTCGAGCTCTGGCTCTGCAGGCCACAGTTGCTGATGGCTCTGCCGGTGTTGTTGTTCTCCATGAAGGGGATCAGGCTCCTTTCCCTCTGATGCCAGGGAATCCCACCCCTGCAGCAGATTCGCGCCGGGAGATCTGGACAGCCCTCACCAAACGCTACGGCAGGGCACGGCTTGATGCCCATCAGTGGGAGTGGAGAGATGGCGATTGGCTGCCCCACTACCGATATCGGCCGGTCAGCACCATCACGGAGCTGTGGACAGAACATGCTGAGGGCTTGGGGGGGCACCTTTCCACCCGAGAACTTGGAGAATGGTGGGGTGCAAAGTGGCGGCGAAACGAGGGCAGCCTGAAGACCGAGGGGGGGAGGCGTGCAAAGGTCGTTGTGCTCATTCAAGAACTCACAGCTAAGCCCAACTGGAATGTGCCCCTGGCACTGAGGTTCATCAAGGAGAAGTACGAGAGCAACCCAGCCTATCTTGGCAGGGTTCGTGCATTCTGTGACTACCTTCAGAAGGACCGTGGTGCAGGCTACCGAGCCATCCTGGAGGCTGCCTCTCACTATCCTTAGGTTGACTGGATTAATTCCGATCTTCTGGGCATCTCGGCATTTTTCTTTCTGGCTCTCAGATGCTTCGTACACACTTCGTCACGGTAATGCTTGTACTGTACATAGAAATGAATAACTTGAAACCTACCTCTGGTCCTCCTCCCCTCAGCTTGAACAACAACGCGCGTGCTCCGGTCTTGGCCTTCTGGTCGCTGCACATGTCGATGACATGCTGCCTCGATGAGGAACCATGTTCACCGTACTTGCGCAAGAGCGCGACGGCTTGTGCTGCCTCGGACATCCATGTGGCACCCACGCCCAGCGCTCGCTGAACTTCGCTCTTCTTGATCAACTTTGGGCGCTTTCGCTGGTGGCCATCATGGACCTGCACTGGGGACACCGTTCGGCTGTACCGCTCGGAGAACAAGACGGCAAACCACCAGGACGCGACGACGTCCGCGTTCGTCTGCACGTGGTGCTGGCCTTGCTTGAACACCATGTAGCCATCCCGCATTTCGGCTGCCTCCATCAGCCACCGGATGACCACGGGCACCGGGGCCGACTCGCTCACCACGGCCATGCCACTGGACTGGGACTGGCCAGCCGGCTGGTGGACAGGTCCAGCTGAAGGGGGTGCCGGGCGAAAGGAGACCGTGAGCTTGAGTGCGATGGGTCGGGGTAAGCGACCTCCGTTGCGTCTGGTTTGGGAAGTCCTGCGTGAGCGACATGATGCGGTCCGACTCGATGTATTTACGGAGGCGAGTGAACAAGCCTACCTGCGAGCTGGGGGACCTGTAGGGCCAGCTGCTCGATCAGCTGTTGCGTGTCCGTCTGCCACTCGTGCGCGAGGGTAGCATACACAGCCGGTCCGACACGCGGGACCTCGACAGAGTACGCATTCCGTTGGTCCTCAGTGCCGGGCGAGATGAATGTCACGTAGACATTCGCCTCGATACTATCAACACTGGCAGCATCCCAGTCCCCTCGTTCATCGTCCAAGTCCTCGGGCTCGACGGCTGGGCTTGCTCGTCCGCCACCCATGCTTCCGGGGGGCTCTTCCTCACCGCGCGATGGGCGAACTGCTCGAGCGACGAGAAGCGGGGGGAGAGCCTGTGAGCTGAGTGGTCGCGAGAGGGGGGAGGGAACACTTGCCGTCGTCGTCACGGTCCCGCGGGTCTCGCATTTCCGCCATGTCCTGCTGTGGCCCAGGCTCGCTGGGAGTGCCTGGGGTGGGAGAAAGTGGTCGGACGACCTCCACCTCCTTCGTGAAGCCGAGCGCGCGGTTGAGGAGGACGGCACGCATCCGGTCCATGTTCGTCTTCGTGGTGAACCGGCGCCGGCCGTCGTGGTAAGGCCACTTTTCGGCCTGTCGCTCGACCATCTGGACGAGCTCCTCGCGACGCCTACCTTCGCTGCCGGCGAGCGCGTGGATCGTCAGTGGCTTCCCTTTTTTTAAAAAAAAATCTATTACTCCCACTCACAGATCGTTCGCGTCGTACGGCACCTCGACCGTCTCCCGCACGACGGCCTGTTCACGGCCGTCGATCGCTCTCGTCTCGAGCGCCATCATCGTCACGGCGCCAGTGGTGGTCGTGGTCGTGGTCATGGTCGTGGTCATGGGACCGGATGGAGAGAGCGGACGGACGGACGGGGGGCGCCCCTGTCGTGCTGTGGCTGCGTGGCGTCATCGTCGACGTCGTCCGTTCGTTCCGTTCCGTTCGAGGGTGAGTACACGGGGGGCCCATGTATTTCCGTTCGCGAGGTCACCAGCGCCCGCTGACGTGAGCCGTGGGAACGGGTCACCACGCGTCACCGCGGTGGCCACCGGGGGCCGAGTACATAATACTAGTACCGTGCCTTTGAGAACGTTAACAAAAAAATCATACAGTACAAGAAAAAGAGCAGAAGGCCAACGATGTGACGGGAGCAGAAAGAAAATCGCTCAGTCGA
>JBBPSD010000566.1:0-21206 GCA_038093415.1 Xerocomellus chrysenteron | reverse complement strand
GGCTCAGATGGGCACAAATGGGTGTGGAAAAAGCCAGGTGAGGGGCTTAGTGACAGGCTAGTGCAAGATATTGTTAAATTTGGAGGAGGTTCTGTGATGGTATGGGGGTGTATGACTTGGGAGGGAGTTGGCTATGCTGCCAAGATTGATGGTAGGATGGATGGGGACCTGTACCTTCAGATTTTGAAGGATGAACTGCTGAATTCCCTGCAGTATTATGATCTCAATCCATCTGACATCATCTTTCAGCAAGACAATGACCCCAAGCATACCTGTATGTCCTTGGTGAGTCAATCATTTTTTTGGGCTGTGTACACTACTAATTGGGCATTCAGAGTCATTTGGCTGCTCTTGGATCTCGACCAAGCTTTTCCCATGGAAGCCTCCTCCAAAAAAGCTTGCAGAAAGCGATGTCATCGTGCAGGGCTGGCCTGATGGAGTGCTCAGCCTCAGTGAGGATCGTTCTGTGAACTCGAGCGGGAAACCTGCATGTCCCAAAAGCATTTCCGATCTTACATTGAGTGAGGTGGGCAAAATCATGAGCACATTTCGGGACACAAGTCTGAACCGCCTTCGTTGTGAATATCATCCTGAATGGAGAGGTGTGTTGATTGTGTTGACTTATGTATATTATTGACTTCTCAGCTGACATGTGTCTTCTTAGTCGAGCTTACGACAAAGAAGCGACTGGTTATATACAGAGCTCCTCCTCCACCCGACTCTTGCTCAAAACATGCAAAATGAACATTCATGGATGGAATCTATGATTATCTAGGTGAACCACGTTTGGTTAACCATGTAGCCACACGTATCAAGTGTCGTCCAGCAGCATCGTCTAACAGTGACAAGGTGGCCAGGTCTTCCAGAGGAGGAACGGCACAAAAATGGAAATGTGAAGTCGTCATCCCCCCTGTCCATTCATCCCGGCAACAAACAACAAAGCTACGCGGACAGGTTATTGACCTTTGCTCAGATGACGAGCAGTCAACTGAGGAAAGCTCCCTGTCCAACTCTGACAAGTACTGCCCCGCTGCAAATGACTTGGATGGTGTTAAAATGGACATTGATGAGGGGCTTGTGACCCTCCCCGAGGCTGGGGATAATTCTAGCTCAGAGGAGTTGACTCTGCTCAGTCACACCAAGAAGCGGAAAGCATCATTGCCACAGCCCAGTCGACCTGCACTCTCCAAGCGCGTCAAAGGCCTGGCATCCTCACAGCCTGTGGCCTTGCTCAAAGGAAAGGAGCCTGCAAGAGCCCCACAGATAAAAGACCGCCATGTGGTCATCTCATCCCTGGTCGCTGTCTCATTGGACGAGCAGCATCCCCCAACCCCACTACCCTCAAAAGGCCCTGAAACCCTTTCGATGACGACAACGCCCTTGAAGACACTCGCAACGAGGCTGTCAATGCTGCTCAGCGTGATGAGGCTCATGGTGATGTTCACGATGACACTCGCTGTGAACCGCCTGAGAAGTCTACTGGTGATACTCTCAATGATGTCCGGCACTCTAATCCCTCCCATTCTGAGCCAGCCACTGCCCTCACCAATTCCGATTTGTCTATTGAACTGCCTCTTCTCCCTCCTGCACCAGTCAACATGCCCACACCAATCAGTGTTTCTGCACCCGTCGACGCACCTGCGTTAGTCAACATGCCCACATCAGTCAATGTGCCTGCACCGGTCAACACGCCTGCACCAGTCAATATGCCTGCAACGGTCAATACACCTGTGCCAGTGGATGAATTTGTGAAATCCCCACTCAATGCTCCCCCTTGAGGTGGACTTCCTCTGGAACCAGACTGTCATATCTGCCTGAGGCCCCGTGTTGTACAATGAGGAGAGGTTCTTGAGGGTGACAACGACCCATTGAGCTTGCGTAAACAAACTTGGGCCAACCACACTATGCTGATCGCCAACAAAGCACCATCGCAAGGAGCTTCTCCAGCTGCTTCGAGGCTTGCATCTGCAGAAGAAGGTCAGGTGATATCCGCTGCTACTGTGAAGCTCACGGCCGCAGAAGAGGGTCGCGGGAGTATCTCTACAGCCTCACAAGAAGTCCCCGTCAGCTCAGAAGCAACAAACGAGGTTCCATATTCAAGTCAACCATTGCATCCACTCGAAGCTGCCACGTCTTATGATGCTCATGCCTATACCCATCACTTGAAAAATCTGCCCCACAGCCTTACTCCGCAATTCCAAGACAACACATATTTGCCAGACGGATATGCACCTATGGGCTTCAACAATGTCAGATGGTATAATCTCCAAAGCCCTGCTGAGAATCGCCGAGGGCCGTATGTACCTATGTATGTATGCACCCCCGGCCCCACCACCACCCTACCGTGACCCGTATCATCCAGATGTGCAACAATATGGGCCAAATCCCCCTCACGCTCTACAATATCATGAGATGCCAGTGGGTCCAGGCTACTACTACCCAGGGCAAGAAGGCCCTTACCAAGGCTATCACAAATCTGCACCATACCATCCCCATCTGCAACCTCCACTGCTGGGCAGCACCCAGACGGGCAGAAACACCATACCAGAGCAGAACCACGGTGAAAGTTCATCGCAACAAAGGTCACCACTCTCAAAGTAGTGTATATGTATTTTTGTGGAGTCGTTTGGAAGTCCTTTCCATATCCCCATTGTAATGTACATTGTTGAATACAAAGTGCTTTGGGCCATGCTTTGAAAGTGTGCACGAACAGAATTGTGAAGTGGACAACGAAGATATATATAGAACATAACCATGACATACTGAGCAATGAGGAAATATGAGAGAAAACTTCCGAAACCCACAATATAACATATGTCTCGTGCTGTTCAGAGGCAGAAAATCACATGTCGAGGCAAATAAAAACATACCAGAGATGAGCGCTTGAGCCCTGATGAGCCTCGCATGCGACTGGAAGAAAGGGGAAACTTGGTGGAAAAGAGACCCAATGAGCCTTGGAGGTGGCCAGAAGTCGACAAAACGTATTGCAAGAAATATCCTAGTGAGCCTCACAAGTGACTCAAAAGACATGAAAACCATACCTAGTGACTTGGCTGAGACTACTGAAAATCCTTTTGAGAAGGTGGCATAATAGCGTAGTTCATACCCTTCCATACACTAGAGCCTCACATGAGATCATCTGGACATATCGGGAATTAGTAGGAGAGCATTGGAGAGGAGACACCTACTAGGTTGATTTGCACCTGCAAAAAAACCATACCTAATGGTCCTGAGAGCCTCGTGAAACTGCTGCCAAGGGTGACACGGACTCTGCACATGATGCTGCACGGAATCGATTATCATACATTTAATGGTATATTTTATTAGGTACTGTATATTCATTCTGTTGATTACCTTCTTTCCATTTACTACAGTAGACCCCACTTCCATTTGAGGGGGAGTGTTGGAGTAGACAAACTCAAGTGTACTAACCTAAAGAGACGGTAGGACGTTGTAGAGCACTATACAGCTCTAGGTTGGTAACCTGAGTTTCCAAGGCTTTCTAGCTAGGTTTCCTATGCTAGACCGAACCCGACCGGTCCATTCTGCATGTAGTACGAGTCCAGACTTCATTTTCCCATGATAGACTGGTCAGTCTCACGTCGGTATCCCTTTTTGGTAATATGTTCTGTGATTGTTCTATATCTGTTGACTGTCAGGTATCTTTTCATTAGAGTTCTAAACTTTATCTATCATAACTACACAGTCCTGGGCAATTCCCGGACTATAAAGAGTTTGTACTTTGCATTTTGAATGCATCTTTTAGCACCTGTTCGATATTCCACTTTCGGGAACGTTCCATCTACCATTTTCCGCACATCCGAGTCCACTACGGGGCTTGTTGACCACCTTCTCACCTTCTCCACCGCTCAACTGCACGCCTGACAGACCGGTCTTCGACCAGCCTACTTTCCCGTGGTCTGGGCTACCTTCGGACAGCCAGTTTTACCTTCTCCTCATCATCCCCTTTGCCCGCGTCTTCACTAACCTTATAGGATCCTCTTTGGGGACGAGCCTATCGCGCCCTTAGACCCCCACACACATAGACCTCACTACTCACCTAGTAAGGTTTGTTGTTTTACAATGTGCTGGGCCCTGCAGTTGGAGTGGCAGGCGGGGTGGCAGATTGTTGCAGGGCTTGATGGAGAAGGTGAGAGCGCGTGCGAAGCACACTTACACCATCTATTACATAAGTACGACACTTACTTGCTATACCTTCTGGTGTGGGCATGCGCAGGGGTCGTGGTGAGCCAAGAGCTCCCAAGGGGCTGCCGGAAGAAGTGGGAACCTTGACCAAAG
Organism: Xerocomellus chrysenteron; assembly: GCA_038093415.1. Classification (NCBI taxonomy): domain Eukaryota; kingdom Fungi; phylum Basidiomycota; class Agaricomycetes; order Boletales; family Boletaceae; genus Xerocomellus; species Xerocomellus chrysenteron. The sequence continues at coordinate 16,907 of JBBPSD010000566.1, read as the reverse complement.
ATGGTAGTGTACACTCCTTGGTACACTCGACTATGCAATTATATTCATTCCATACTCTATAACCCTAACCCTATGTACACATGTGACCTTAATTGGTCTCATTGGCCGTTGTGCTGAGTTGGGGTTTGAACTTGGTCAACATCAACCAATCGACCCCGCGCATGACAGTGCTACCCATTTCGTCATGGTGACCTCGTTCAACAATGAGCACCTTGACTCCGGTGACCTCACTCAACAGTGAGTACCTCAACTGGAGCCTCTGCCCCTTCACCCCTGAGCCAGCTTTGCACTGCTCACCCTTGCTCCGTGTTTGACTTCGCATCGCATGGAGACACTCCCTGGACTTTGCATCCGCCAAATTGCCCTGTCACCACCTCGTCAGAGTCACGCAATAGTGGGGTTGAAGATTCTGGGAGTGCCCAGTCCTTTCTTCTTTTCTTCCCCTCGCCGATCAACATCTGATCTTATTTTCCTCGCCGTAAGTCACACTTGCCATCCCTTCCCCATCTTCATAGTATAATGATGTTCACAAATTACACCATCTATGCACTGATCACTGAAGAAAATCCCCGATTATTTTCTTCAACTACGTCTCCGTCCCACTCTGTATTCATTGCCAAAGGACGAGCTAGAGCGAAGTTAGGTATTATTCCTATTCAGTCAAAGACTTGCTGACTGTTTGTTCTAACCCTCCAGGCGATAACTTCTTCTGCATAAGACCAGAATGCTTTATCCCCCCTCCACTTGCTGTATTGAGATTCCTGCAACAACACGACCCGCTGATCTGCCAATTTTTGTCTTCTTAAATTATCCTCGAGTTTGCAGTAATCCGAAGAATCCGAGCACCACAGGAGGAGCACCTTAGTTGAAGGCCGCACCAAAAAACCAAGCAGGCCTAAAGTGCAGGAATAGGATGTGTACCAATGAAATGAAAGGTGAGTGATGCTGTTGAGTTTGGCGAGGCCTAATGGAATTGCTGATGCAGTGACGGCCAGCGTTGCGAGGTGAAAATGGGTTAGTCGATGAAATACGGGCCACATGGGTAGGTAGAGGCTTATCAGGTCCACCACACTTGCTAACCCAATGGACAGCATTTTTAAAGACTCTAGTTCCCCAAGCGGCTCCAGCAATGAACTGACCTCGTCCTCCTGAATGTGTTTGTAGGAGAAATGAGTGGTGAGTGTCCTGACCTTCAGACACAGTTCAAGAACATCCATGGTTGTCATGGTACTGACGGAGGGCCCTAAGTACAGCTCCTCTACGTTGAAGGGTGATGATTTCGCGAGTTGACATTCAACAAAGAACTTGGCTTCATGGTCATTTCGAAGTCGAATGCGGCGGTACAGAAAAGGTTGCAGCCTAGAGGTGAAAGTGAGTTATTCGTCATACGTGTGTGTTACCTACAACTAACCACATATAGAAACGACTCGCTATTGATGTGTAGCGGCGAACATCAGGCTCGTCTTTAAGCCACAGAATAATCTCACGTTGGGGCTCAAGTGGGAGTTGACTCGGAAGTTGAAGACACATAGTTGAACTTTGGAAGGATGGAACTACTAGCATGAGAAAAAACGTAAGTTTACCGACTCTATGTACCTCCTAGGCTCTTACTTACACTTGTCGACAGAGCTGATTCAGCAGGTATGACATTCACTTTTTTCCCCGACCCCTGCACTCACTCTCTCGTCATGTAGCCTCATCCTCACCCGTTTTGTTGTTTGCAGACCTGGTAACCATTTGTGACTGTAGGCCATTCACCTTTAGAGCCTCAAATGCTGGAAAAGGAAGCAGAACAAGGGTCCTTCAAGGGTCCTGCCGAACAGTGCTCCACATCGCTACCCGCTTTTTACTGATCAGGAAACTAAACGGATTTTCGGAATAGGATACAAGATTGCAGGCAGTTTGCAGGCATCACCAATTCGAACTTTTTGAACAATTTCAGAGAAACCTACACAACTTGGCTAAGCGAACATTTACTGCGCACATAATGTTTCTTTTTCTGCCCATATTCGAGAGCCCTGATCGGAGGACACAAAGACCAGCAAATTGGATTACGGATCCTTGGCAGGATATCCTGGGCGGCCCCTCAGTCAGGCCACATATTTTAACCTCAAGGTGGTAGCTGCTACCCTCCCCGCCCCTTTCAGCATGTCCTCACAGTCTCAGACACAACTGGATCGACAGGTTCGCTTACTCCACACATCGCAGATTGCAACAGGCCCGTCTCGTACAGCTGCATGGTAACGTCTCTCATAACAGACTCTGGTAGGAAACTTATAGTAGCATTCACTCTCCAGTACCTGGCGTCAACAAGGTACAGTAGAGTGATTAGAAGACTCGTGACCCTTACCGATAATATGCAGGATCTTATTGATGAGGCAGACCGACGGGGTGCATTGGAAACAGCAGGAAATCAGCATTCGACTGAGTAGGTGACTTAAATTAGTGCATAACACAGATGTCACTTATAAGATCTTCAGGCAAGACAGGATTTTCAAGTCCTACGAATGCTTGATCGCACTCTACCTGAGTTTGGGGAATGGCTTACCGACCCGGGAAATGCTGGTCTGCTGGACAACGTGATAAAGCAGGTAAGTACTTTATCAAGTTACCCTTAAGTAGCTAACCATGGTCTTAAAGCTCATGGATGGGGCAGACTCTGCTCGAGCCGATGATGCTTCAGTCCTCAAGACCACCATTGTTAATTGGCTAACCAAAGTTGAGGCCCCAAATCCTCGTTTGTCCCCTTACAACAAATCGGGTCATGGCTTTCACAGTGGTAGCACTGGAAGACTTCTATGTCCTGTAGAATATGACTGGGAAAATCCAGAGTAAGTCTCTCCAAACAATGGATTTGATTGGCTAATCGCAACTCGGACAGACATCGAGCCAAAATTCGTGATTGGCATCCAGAGTATCTCATCACGGCCAGCTCATGGCCACGCTTCCTCTATGAGGAAGGAAGATATGATTTAAACAACCCTGCCATGGGATTGTTCAAAGGATCACTTCTACTTCGTGTAAGCATCTTCTTTTTGTGTGCCAGAGCTGTGTTGACAAATTGGTGCACAATAGGCCTTCAAATTGATCTTCACATCACCCAGTTCAGCTGATGAAGAAGATTCCGGCGCTGATCCGGTGGCCTCCCATAAGTGTCGCCACGGGGAAAGACGCACCCGCAAACACGTGGCCAGCCTGATTAGGATGAAGAGAGTGGATCCAAGGGCCATTGCATATACTGCAGCTCAGGTGAGTTCTCAACCACTGTCAGGCATTCTGCACTAAAATGGAGACATAGATTTGATTTGCACTTTCCAGTTGTGGGAGTTGGAGGGTCGTGGATGGTATCTTCAACCACAGCAAGTTCTACAATGCCATTGTTAAGTGGTTCGAGGACACTGGGGACGCTGAGGAGAGGGCATTTGTGGATGACCTTCTTCTTTGGTGGAACTGGTAAGTTGTCCCCTATGTTTGGCAATACATAAACCTCACATGGGGAGCAGAAAAATCTTTGGACGTGAGGGGGTGATAGACTACATGCCACGGGTAGCTGAAATATGTCCGTGGCAGCCTCTTTCAAAAGACACCACATTGAGGACCCAAGCGATACCCGAGAGTAGCAACCTATGTATGTAGATTGTTCAAACAATGATCTTTCATATGCATTACCAGGCTCGAATGGGCTCAGTATCGGGAATACAATCCCGATAGTGCAGGAACACGAAGGGATGAGTGTCTAGTGGGAGACTCACATAGACAGGTTCTTGTGGATGGTGACAAAGATATTGAAGTGGTTCAAGAATAAGCTGAGAGGCTTAGGAGTGAACCAGTAAGAGGAAAGAACAAGATAGAGAGATAGAGAGATAGGCTGTAAGGCCCATCTTATATAGTATCTAATACTGTTTGTACATATTGATACTGAACTCTAATATCATAGCTGTATAGTATGATAAGAGATAAGAGGTGAAACAGCCATTGGCTGATAAGAGTATGATGTCATGATAAGAGATAAGAATGACATCATAAGTCTAGACCAAAAGATAAGAGATAGCTTATCTTGATAAGGTGAGTAATATGAAATGCGTAAAGATAAGGTCATAGACCGTGCTAGAATCTGGTATTAGGATAAGAATATTTGAATAAGAAATACCAGGATTCTCAACACTCCTCCTCACTAGAAATGTTACAATGGTTTGTAACATAGAAGTCGAAGTGCCTTTCTTCCATGTTCGAATTTCTGCTTGCCCAGATTTTTTGTGAAGATATCAGTGAATTGCTGATCTGTAGGAACGTAGTAGAGTTTGATCTCTCCAAACTCCACTAATTCTCGTATGAAGTGTTCTGTCATCCGAACATGCTTCGTACAGCCTTCTTGAGCAGGATTGGAAGCAAGGAATATAGCGCCTTGGTTATCAACGCATAAGGGTAGAGGACCTAACTTGAATCCCAACTCTTCATATAAGTTGCGAATCCAACAAAGTTGTTTGGCAGTTTCGGTCATACCGCAATATTCCGCTTCTGTGGAAGAAAGTGTAACTCTTCGTTGTCGCCTAGACAGCCAAGAGACAATGCCATTTCCTAAAAAGATAGCATAACCAGTGGTAGAGCGTGATGTTTCAACGTCACCAGCCCAATCTGTGTCAGAATAGGCACATAAACCATTGGAGTCACCTGTCCCAGAATATACAATGCAGAGTTCCTTTGAGGAAGAGAGATAGCGAACTATATAGAGCGCCTTCTGCAAGTGTTCTTCCGTTGGGTTGGAAGAGAACTGTCATATTTTGATGACAGCAAAAGATATGTCTGATCTTGTTCCCAGCATGATATATAACAGTGATCCAATGACCGACTGATAGCGACTTCGAAGTGTTGCATTTGACGAGTTCTGGTCAGAGTGGGGTCTCGGGTTATACCCGGTAGGGAGAGGTACAGAGACAGGTTTGCAATTTTCTTGACCAAATCGTTTAATGACTTTCTCTGCATAGCGGGTTTGGTCTAAACAGATTGTCCTTTTCTTGCGGTCTCTAGTGATCCTCATACCTAGGTACTCTTTTGCTTGACCTAGATCTCGAGATTCCCATCGTTTCATAAACTGAGCTTTATGAGAGAGGACCTGTTGTTTGTTGCTATCCATAAAAAGAGCATCGTCAACGTAAATGAGGAGTACGATGATTTCTTCACCAATGATCTTGAAATAAGTTCCTGGGTCTGCTTTACAGCAGATAAACTTCATCTCCAGGAGACTTTTGTGCAGTTGCTTGTTCCATTGAAGGGCAGACTGCTTGAGTCCGTAGATGGACTTCTTCAATCAACAGACCTTTTTCTCCTGACCCTTTACTATGAAACCCTCCAGTTGATCCATATAGATCTCTTCATCCAGCTCGCCAAAAAGGTAGGCGGTTTTGACATCTAGTGCTTTGATTTCCCAATCATGAAGCACAGCTAGTGACAAAAGAAGTCGAAATGTTTCAAATCTTGCAACTGGAGAGAAAGTTTCTTCATAGTCTATTCCGAAGATCTGTGTAAATCCTTTTGTGATGAATCTTGCTTTCTTGCGACTGTCAGATTTAACAGCAAACACCCATCTCCCTTTGATGGTGTGACAACTCTTAGGTATGTCTATCAGTTCCCATACCTTTCTCTCATGTAACGATCTTATTTCATCGTTCATGGCACTTTTCCATAATCCTTGATCTTCCTTAGAGAGTTTGAGAACATCTCTATACTGTTTCGGAAGAGGACTGTTAGTGGTTTCCACAGCCATGGATAAGTGGTGACGAATCCATTTAGATGAATACATCTGCCCAAGATCATCTTCTTCGTTGGTAGGACGTGGTTCGACTTGCATAGACTCCTCCTGAATAGGTGCTAGTCCTCTAAGATCTCACTCGATTTGTAATGGTGGTCTATCCCCATAAGTACTGTCAGGAATGATCCTGGGTATGGGAATGCGAGCAGATCGTCTTGCTTCGACTGGTGGACGAATAAGAGTTCATTCTTACAAAGTCGAATGATCTTGATGAGGACGAGAGCGAAACTTGACTAGAGTCTCATCAGGGTGTTGTCTTGGTGGTAGCCAGATTCGTGGGCCAGTAGGGGGAATTTCTTCCTGTTCTACTGTTTGTCTCTCCATTTCTGGAGGCGAATCGGTAACCATATACTGTTTATGTTGATGTTGATCCGAGATTGAACTTCAGTGTCCTGTCTCAGGCTTAGTGCATTTAATGCCTGGATGAAGAGATGGTGTGGCATATGATGGTGGAAGGAATTCTTCTGATCCATCAGGTGTATCATGATAGAGCTGTAACAGAGATAGATCTTCTGTTGGTGGAAACCAAGGAATTGTGGAAGGTGAGGAATATCGAGATGAGTGTTCATCATCTCATGGGAATGGTTGATTGGGGAGTTGACCTAAACCTAGAGGTAGGGGGACGTTGATATCTCGAGAGGGTTCCGGATCCCTATGATTTTGAGTATCATCCAATGGTAGGTCGTCAAGTGCTGTAAACAAATTTTCATCTTCGATAGGAATAGGGGTATGTCCATCGGCTTTATCTCTGAAACAATAAGGAAAGACTTTTTCATCAAAAATGGTGTTGGTGGACACAAATACTCGTCTTCTCTCTTTCGACCAAAAGCGATAGCCTTTAGTGTTTGGTTCGTAACCAATGAAGGTCATCTCTTCCGATTTAGGAGACAACTTGTCTTGTCGTTGTTCCGGTGGTATCCAGACATAAGCACGTGTTTCAAAAACCCGAAAATAGGAAACATCAGGTTTGTCTCCATTGAAAGATTCAATGGGTGTCTTCCATTCATGACGACGCATGGGTTGTCTGTTATAAATATGCAAAGCAGTTTCACAAGCGTCTTGCCAGAAGGATCATGGCAGACAAGCATGTAGGCGTATGGCTTCTGCTTTTTCAAGCAAAGTTCTATTGAACCTCTCTGCACGACCATTTTGTTGGGGTATATGAGGAACCGATGTCTGGTGAGTGACACCTCTGGAACGGAAGAACGATTGTAGTTCCCCGGCCATAAATTCCCCCCCTCGGTCTGAACGTACAGAGGTGAGTGAGTGACCAGTAAAGGTTTCAGCCCAGGATACCATAGCCTTGAAATACTGCGAAGTTGCGTCTTTGTTGCATATGAATGCAACAAGTGCATAACCCGAATAGTCATCAATGAAAGTAAGGACATAACGAGCATGGGTGCGTGATTCCGTAGGCATAGGCCCAACAAGATCAGTATGCACCAGTCCAAGAGGACGGGTGGCTCGTTTTCTTGAGGCGGGATAGGAACAATCATGCATCTTCCCTAAGGCACAGGGGAGCTAGGACAGTTGGTAAACCAGTGACATGGAAAGAAGCTTGGCGAAGAGCATTCTTGGCGATATGTCCAAAACGTTGGTGCCAAAGTTCGTATGAGTCTTCCTTGACAAGTGAGTTGGCCAATCCTCGTATTGGAGTCATCGACTCAGACGGAAACCAATGAAGATTGTTATTTGGAGATGAGGCACAAGCCCGGATCACCAAATTCTTGTTTGTGTCCCAGATACTGGATTCTTGATCGCTGATTATACACTTATAGCCTTGGCTAGTAAGTGTTGGTACCGACAGAAGTCGGTGACCGGCATGTGGAGCATACCACACTTCTTTCAGAACAAGAGGTTCTGATCCCTTGAGTTGTTGATTGAGGATTATTTTTCCAGGACCATACATAGGAACTTTTTGACCATTGGCAACGACAGCGTGTCGAACCATGTTCCCTAGATGTGCAAAGTCATCCAAAAAAGGTGATAGATGATCAGTGCAACCACTGTCAATCATCCAGTGGTGTCTGGCAAAGTCTTCTTCTGTATCTCCTCCTAGTGCAAAAGCACTGTGATACAAGTAATAGTCATCATCATTTTCAGAGTCATATCCGTATACAAGTTTGGAGCTTGCATAGTTGGGTAAACGCACTCCGTGGTCTCATGGCAAAGCCACGGCTAATTCCTCAGGGGAAGTAGGAAGGAGGGTCTGGATATGATCTAACTGATCAATGTTGTTAAAATAATGAGACAAACTAGCCAATCCTCCAATAGAAAACGAAATCTTCTTCGACTTCTTCTTCTTCTTTATCTTTGATGGTGGTCCCATTATGATTTCTTCTTCCTCAAAGAGGGGCTTCTCGAAGGAAGAGTGGCTGAAAGGGCCGTCCTTGATAAAGGTTTGATGGACCAGCCACCATCATTCCATCGTCTTCATCATCACGATCTCCCCATCCTGCATGTGCTTGATTGGATGCGATGCTAACAGTGTCATCCATCTCTTGATCTTCAAGGTGATCTATAAACCTTAAAGCAAGGTCAACATCTTCTCCTTCCATCTGTACCTCGTTTGCGAAAGAAACATGTTCATTGGCTTTGGCAGGAGCCTTACCCTTGTTACCTTGTTGCTGATTAAACCAATCTTTCTTCTGACCTTTACCAGGTTGTTTAGACTTGGCTGGACTTTTACCCTTCTTCTGGTTCTGGTTCATGTTACAAGGACCAGATTGTTGGTTATGATAACCACCAGGGGAAGGTTGATGTGGTTGATTAGACAGTCTCTGGTATGAGGGGGTCTGGTTCCTCCATTGATTTTGATTTGGAGGACCACGTCTAATAACATTTGTCCGATTGATCAGAGAAGAGGGGTCTTCGGATTCTTGCACAGCAGAAATCCGAGCATGGAGAGATTTGCACATGGCCTGAAGGTCCATCTCCATGAGAATAGCGGCGGTAACATGTTGCATATCAAAGTTTGCAACGGTAATAGTTTGAACGATGGTAGAGGCAAGAGAGTTGTACTCGGAAGGAAGGTTATTGAGAAGGATCATAGCACGGAATGTTTGGGGAAGATCCAACCCGGCTTGGGTCATTTGGTCGAAGAGTGACATTGTTTCGTTAATGTCTGTCTGAGCATGCTGAATACGAATATGTTTGGAAGAGACTTGTTTAAAGAGACAAAAGACGGCTGCGAAGCTGGTAGTGCCAAAGAGAGTCTTCAGCTTGTCCCAAAGGTCTTTGGAGATGGAAGGTAAGGTAAGCGGATCTGTCCATTCATAAATGACATGGGACAGGAGCGAATCATCAATCGTACTGGCCATAAGGCCAAGAATACGTTTGTCTAGAAGTTTCCACTTCTGTTGACGATCTGCGAGGTCTGCTCTGGCAGGGAGCGCCGCATACGTGAGAGTTCCATCTACAAACTCCCAAACAGAGCAAGCACTGAGCGTAGAGATTATATGCTTGCTCCAGACATCATAATTCTTCGATCCAGTAAGGACGGGAATGCGACCAATAAAGGTAGAGTCGAATTTGATTTCATTGGTGGGAAGAGCCATTGTTCAGAGGAGATCTGAAAAGTAATCATCAATGAACGTTTGTGCAAGATAGTGCAAAAGGGAGAAAGAAGGGGTATTCCTCTGAGAAACATTTCCGAAGATTCCTGGATTTATTGGTAAGAGGCGATTCTTGCATTTTGATGTCCCATTTCTTGATAGCCATCGCTGAGTACGAGTCTCCTTTCTACTTTGGTAAGTAGAAGATGTTTTTGTTTGGTCTCAATACCACGAAGGCATTTGCAGGATGGAATAGCATTCCAATAGAATGAAATGCATCTCCGCAAAATAATGCGGGTTGCCAATATAAGAATTGACAAAGATTCCTTCCTGAGTACAAATAACATCATCATAACAAGTATGATAGGGAACATACAGTTGAAGCGAAGAGCTATTGAGATTCAAGAAATTTGAGTAAGGGGGAGTATTGTTATGATCTCTCTTTTCTTTTCTTACATTGCTCATCTGACCACTCGCTCTCGTGCTGGACTAACTTCTCACCATCCTTCGAGGATGCCTTACGCCTAAACCTGGCTTCCCTTACTTCACACCGTGCATGGCTTGCTTTTCCTTTCTCTCTTCTCATGGACGTCATCTCCTTTCCTGTGTAACTAGTTACACAGCTTCTTCCTCTTCTATCGCACGGACCATCCTTTCTTTTATATCCATCTTAGCTTTTCCGCTACGAACACTGCTTGGTCCGTGCGCCGGGTCTCCACATATATATATGACGATACCTCCAGTAGTTTTCCCTTAACTTGAATCTACTCAATTCACCCTTGACCTCCGGACTTCTAAGAGTCTTTGCACTACTCTTGAGTGTGCGCTCCTTGTATACACCTTTGAAACCTCTTACACAACCGACTGTTGCTAAGAGCTGCTGAGGAAGCCCCCAGCATCAGTGCCTCCTTGAAAGACGACCTTCAAGGATCCCTTGTCCCTTGCCCCTTTGAGTCTACGTTTGTCTCTATCCGAGCCAAGCATAACAAAAGATTCAAGTTCTCCTCGACAGAGCTATCATCGTAATAGTCTCCCACCATTTTGCAACAACCCACTCGTAACCCTCGCTGGTTCCTACCGAGACCGCGAGAACCTTCGCCCACTGACTCACCCTCCGAACCTTCTCACTCGGACACCGAGGAAGAAACCCTTGACCCTGATACCACCCTTCTATCCGCGCAGGAAGAAGACGAAACATGTACGTTATCCCACCAGCTTTCCGCCACCCTCTCCATTCCCAGGGTCCCTACACCACCGTCTCCCACACCCATCAACTCCACCCCCCTCTTCCCTCTCCCACCGCCGCCGCCACCACCACCACTCCTCTCCCGCTTTCCCCCACCTCCACCAATGACCACCAAACCCACTGAGCTACACATTGGTACCCCCGAAGCGTTCGATGGATCCTATGAAAAATCTCAACACTGGTTGCACGCCGTGCAATTTTACCTCCTCGTCAACAAAGCAGTCTATGATAATGACGATAAACAAATTGCTTTCGCCCTCTCGTACATGACCAAAGGGTCTGCCCTCACCTGGGCCGCGACCTTCTGCCAGAGCGCTATCTCTGGAACATCGTTTTCCCTTGGAACCTTCGCCGACTTCATCACGAAGTTCAACACCACGTTTAAACACCACAATGTCACCGGAAACGCCATTTCCTGGCTGTCCACTCAACGAATGGAGAAAAACAGAAAGAACAACTCGTACTCCCCCTCTTTAACGGAATATATTTCCACCTTCAAGAACCACGTAGCCCTTGCCAATATCTCCGACCCCAATGTCCTGATCGGATACTTCTCCACAGGAATCCCACCGCCACTCATGCGCCGAATCATGTCCATGGACACCGTCCCTTCCACCATCGACAAATGGTACAAAAAAGCCATCGCCTTCCAAACCCAGTGGGAGCAGGCTGACGACATCGCCAAGAGAAACTCAAAATCCTCTTACCAGACCTATCACTCCTTCGCGAACTCCTCCAACACCAAGACTCACGACCCTAACGCCATGGTCGTCGATACCATCAAGGTCTCCAAGCTTACCCCGGAAGAACGAAAGTGTTGCATTGAAAAGAAGCTCTGCTTCCGCTGCCGAAAACCTGGCCATCTTAGTACCGCATGCCCCGCCTTTTCCCAGAAAAGTAACCAAAAGGTGCAAAAGGTGAGCAGCGAAGAGCTGCCCAAGCTGGAGGAGATCGACGACGACGAAGAAGAGGAGGTGGTGCGAAAGATTTCATTCAAACCTTTGGATTTTTAGATAGGAAGAGTTCCCCAACGCAAACCCTTCCTTCCTTATCGTGCGCGAATGTATTTGTAAAGTCTTCACCCACTATGCAAATCCCAGTTCAACTCGTCGTTCCTTCGCACACGATGAAAGCCGTTGAAAGCAGAGCCCTGATTGACAGTGGAGCAAGCATCTCCTGCATCGATTGGGGGTTTGTCAGAAGACAATGAATCCCCACCCGACGCCTAAAGACCCCAATCCAAGCCCGAAACGTGGACAACTCTGTCAACTCGAAAGGAGTAATCTGGTTTACCACCACCCTCTTCCTTGACATTGCAGGAATAACCCGCCACGCCACCCTCTATGTTATGAACCTTGGCAATGAAAACGTGATCCTAGGGCTTCCCTGGCTGAAAGATGTCAACCCCTCCATCGACTGGATTAACAAAACCATCTCCATCAAGGAGGCCCTTGACCAGTCACAGGAACTATTCCTCTCGTTCTCCTCTGATACCAAATGTCATGAATCCCACTTCGTTTGACCCTCTGTCAGACCTCCTCGACATGTTAACATAAATGCCGTCACCGACCAACACCTCTTTGCCTATAACAATTGGGAGACCGAGAGCGAATACATCACTCGCGCTAAGCAAAATCGCGCCATCTATTGGATTATCCAATGCGGATCTTGCTTTATCCCAGCAGGGTCACCAATCATTGCCAAATTGACCACCGCTACTGAACTTGCGGCAGCCACCGAGAAGTCCAAACCCAAGGCCACCCTCCCCTCAGAATACTCCCCCTTTGCCTCAGTATTCTCGAAAGAAGCTACCGACCACATTCCCCCTTCACGACCCTATGACCACGAGATCAATCTCGATGACACCTTCATCCCGAAGATCGGGAAAGTATACCCCCTCTCCCCAGACGAGCGCAAGGCCACCGAGGAATTCCTAGATGAAAACCTCGCCTCTGGAAAAATCCGTCCATCCAACTCCCCCCAGGCCTCGCCCTTCTTCTTTGTTAAAAAGAAGGATGGAGGGCTCCGCCCATGCCAAGACTACCGCTACATCAACAAACACACCATCCACGACACCTATCCCCTTCCCCTCATCTCTGACCTCGTAGACAAACTACGAGATGCCAAAGTCTTTACCAAGTTCAACATACAATGGGGATACAACAACATACGAATCAAAGACAGTCACCAGTGGAAAGCAGCCTTCATCACCCACAAAGGCCTCTTCGAACCCACCGTGATGTTCTTTGGCCTCACCAACTCCCCCGCCACCTTTCAACAATTCATGAACGACTCCTTCCGCGATATGATTGCCAAAGGGTGGCTCGTTATCTACATGGACGATCTTCTCATCTACTCCCCCGACACCGCCCTCCATGAAGAACGCACGAAGCGCGTCCTACAACGCATGACAGAACTCGATCTTCATCTGAAGCTCGAAAAATGCAAATTTGCCACCGACGAGGTTGAATACCTCGGCATGATCGTCAAACCCGGCCAATTAGCCATGGATCCGGTCAAACTTGATGGGATCGCAAGCTGGCCTACCCCAACCAAGGTGAAAGATGTTCGCTCTTTCCTTGGCTTCGCCAATTTCTACCGACGCTTCATCCCCGACTACTCCAACGTCGCTCGCCCCCTCCTTGATCTCACCAAAAAGAACCTCCCCTGGAACTGGTCCCCTTCTTGCCAAACCTCTTTCGATTCCCTCAAACGACTTTTCCTCTCCAAACCCGTTCTCCACCTCCCTGACCTCTCCGCCCCTTTTGCCGTTGCCACGGACACGTCTAAACATGCGTCTGGCGCCATCCTCCTCCAAACAGACTCCAACGGCGATTGGCACCCCTGCTTCTACCTCTCACAGTCCTTCTCCCCCGCCGAACACAACTACGATATCTATGATCGTGAACTTCTCGCCGTCATCCGTGCCCTGAAATCTTGGCGCCACTACCTCCATGGCTCCCCCTTCCCTGTGCAAGTCTTCACCGACCACAAAAACCTCACCTATTTCCGCCAACCCCAAGCACTCAACCGCCGTCAGGCACGATGGCTAATAGACCTCGCTGACTTTGACCTTAAGATGGTCCATGTCCCCGGAAAGCTTCTCGCTGGTCCCGACACCCTCTCCCGCAGGCCCGATCTCCTCCCTGCAAATGACTCTGACAACACCGACATCACTCTCCTTCCACCATCCCTTTTCGTTAATTTAATTGACACCGCCCTTTCTCATTGAATCGAATCCGCTTCCACAGGCGACCCCCTTGTTCTCCAAGCCCTCCAATCCATGCATGAGGACCTCCCTCTCCCCTTCCATTCCCGGCTGGCCGACTGGCAAGTCAAAGCTGGCATCCTCACTTACAAGGGTCATGTCTATGTCCCCACGGACGACTCTCTTCGCCGTGCTATTCTCCAACAATGCCATGACCATGACTCTGCCGGCCACCCTGGCTTCCTGAAAACACGTCAGCTGGTTGCCGCCGAATTCTGGTGGCCAGGACTTGCCTCCTTCGTCTGCTGATATGTTGAGGGCTGTGCCCTTTGCCAACAAAACAAGGTTAACACACACCCCACCGTACCCCCCTTATCGCCAATCAAATCTGTCGCCTCTCGCCCCTTCCAACAGATTTCCTGCGACCTTATCACAGATCTCCCTACTTCATCGGGCTTCGATTCTCTCCTGGTCGTGGTAGACCATGGACTTACTAAGGGGGTAATTCTCTGCCCTACCAAGAAATCCGTCACCGCCGAAGGAATCGCCTCCCTCTTTTTTCACAAAGTCTTCCTTCGCTTTGGACTTTTTGACAAAGTCATCTCTGATCGTGGTCCCCAATTCACATCTTCCTTCACCCGAGAACTCGGCAAACTCCTACACTACGACCTTTCCCTCTCCACCGCCTATCATCCACAATCCGACGGCGAAACAGAACGAGTTAACCAAGAGGTCAAAACCTACCTCCGTATCTTTTGTGGCAATAATCCCGCATCATGGTCCGAATCGATCTCCCACGCAGGATTCACTCACAATCACCACCCTCACTCCATCACCAATCAATCCCCGTTCTATCTCATGATGGGATATGAACCCCATGCCCTTCCCTCGGTAATCTCCGATACCTCTATCCCCGCAGTAGAATCCCGCCTAAAAACCCTCTCCACCGCCCGCAACAAAGCACTCACCACTCATGAACTCGCACGACAAGTCCTGAGCTCCCATTCCCGGAGAGGTTTCAAACCTTTTGTCAAAGGAGACAAGGTCTGGCTAGAAGCACGAAACTTGAAATGTCTCATTGTCAACCCAAAATTCGCCCCCAAACAGAAAGGACCCTTCACTATCACCAAAGTTCTATCACCTATTGTATATCAACTCCACCTCCCGAAAACTTGGAAGATCCATCCGGTCTTCCATGCTTCGCTCTTATCTCCTTACCGCGAAAACGAAATCCATGGAAAGAACTTCCCTGCGCCACCTCCCGACCTGATTGATGGAGAAGAAGAATATGAAATAGAAAAGATCATACGCCACCGCGGAGCTCCGTCTTCCCGTTCCTTCCTGATCCGATGGAAGGGATACTCAGCCGAAGAAGATTCCTGGGTCCCTGAGCGGGACCTGAAACATGCCAAGTCCGCCCTCACTTCATATAAAAAGCTCCACCCCTCCGCCTTCGACCCCTAACCTCCTTCTCGTCAAAACCACCACCATCATGTCTTACAATGCAACCACCGTTTCTTCCCCTTTGTCTCTCTCTTCTTCTATCGTCGATGATACTTCTAGGCCTTCGTCTACTCGACCCGAGGCTGGATGGGGTTCCCCCTCCCCCGCACCTGACAGTTTTCCTCCTATCTCTCTGGCTACAGTACCTACTCCTATTCACTCCGTAACCATTCCCCTCTACGCCCACACCCTCCGCGACGACTTCCCCGACTCCCAAGACATTAAAAAGCTCTCCGACTACCTCCGTTCCCCTGCGTTCGCCCTATCCATCGATTCTTTTCTCGACATTGGTTCCCCTCTTTACGCCCTCCGCCGCGCTTATCTCAAAAACTCTCATCTCCGCCTGATGTCCACCAACGTCTCTCCATTCCCTCAACAGACTGTCCTCTCCCGCCTTATTCGAGAGGTATACCTTGAGATCGAAGGGTCTCTAGTAAAGGCGATGTACCAACTTGGTATGCTTGAATTCTTGGAAGATATAGACAGATACATGTTAGAACTTTCCCGTCGGAATTCCCCCGACTCCTCCTCCTCCTTCGTCACCGCCCTGTCCACCCGCACCACTTCGTCCTCTAACATCTCGGCCTCTTCCTCCCCTCTGGTATCCGATGAAGAACGCGTTCTTCAACGGGTCGAATCTTGGTGGACGGGAGGTAACTCCCAAGTCCCTCTTCCCTCTACTCATCTGTGTTACCATCAAGCATGCCACTCCTGTCACCGCCTCGGACATTATCGGAATCAATGTCCCGTTTACCAATGCCCCTCCTGCACCCGCTGGGCACCCGGTCATAACCCCAACCGCTGTCCTCTTCGCCATCGACCTATCCCACGCTCCCCCACAGACTCCTCCCCAACCACCTCCCGACGGTTGTCTGGATCTTCTCGCCGCTCCCCAGTTCCAACT
Organism: Xerocomellus chrysenteron; assembly: GCA_038093415.1. NCBI lineage: Eukaryota > Fungi > Basidiomycota > Agaricomycetes > Boletales > Boletaceae > Xerocomellus > Xerocomellus chrysenteron. The sequence goes on along the minus strand of JBBPSD010000566.1, from coordinate 683 downwards.
CCCCCTCCTCATCGTTCCCACTCGCCATACCCCCGGCCTTACCGCCCACATAACAGGAATCACTCCCCCATTTCTGACCAAGACGACATCGACGTCTACGAGGACATCTCTGGCGACGGAGTCATTGACAGCATAGGCTGGAGCAACATCACAGGACCTCCTTGTGGGTCCGAATCAGGTTACTTTTGAACCTTTGTCGTAGTCTCAGGGTTAGTGAGGGGGTAATGTTACAATCTCTCTTTTCTTTTCTTACATCGCTCGTCTGACCACTCGCTCTCATGCTGGACTAACTTCTCACCATCCTTCGAGGATGCCTTACGCCTAAACCTGGCTTCCCTTACTTCGCGCCATGCATGGCTTGCTTTTCCTTTCTCTCTTCTCATGGACGTCATCTCCTTTCCTGCATAACTAGTTACACAGCTTCTTCCTCTTCTATCACACGGACCATCCTTTCTTTTATATCTGTCTTAGCTTTTCCGCTATGAACACTGCTTGGTCCGTGCGCCGGGTCTCCACATATATATATGACGATACCTCCAGTAGTTTTCCCTTAACCTGAATCTACTCAATTCACCCTTGACCTCCGGACTTCTAAGAGTCTTTGCACTACTCTTGAGTGTGCGCTCCTTGTATACACCTTTGAAACCTCTTACACAACCGACTGTTGCTAAGAGCTGCTGAGG